>CM029013.1:17052607-17196560 GCA_016801055.1 Panax notoginseng | reverse complement strand
TCTCGTGTTCATAATGTTTTTCACATATCTATGCTTCGTAAATATGTTAAAGACCCGAACCACATTATTGAGTTAGAACCAGACGAGATAGCTGAAGATTTAACGTACGAGGAGGTACCTGTTATGATCTTGGATAGGAAAGAGCATGTCCTACGCACGAAGGTTATACCACAATTTAAGTTTTGTGGAGAAACCATGCTATTGAAGAAAATGACCTGGGAGTTGGAATCAGAAATGAAAGCGAGGTATCCTCACCTTTTGAAACATCAGGTACGTACGTCAATTTCGAGGACGAAATTTCATAAGGAGGGGAGGTTGTAAGACCCCAACTTATTAATGAATAAAATCAAATTTTCTCTAAATATTATTGTGAATAATAAGGGTTAATTTGATACAAATACTTTGGTTATGGGTTAAATGTGTAAATTTTGCACAAAATAAGCAAGTGGTTATAAAATAATCATTTTGTCGGGGAATATTCGTTTGGTCGTGGAATATTCTTGCTGTCGGGGAAAATTCGTACGACGGCGCAGCCTTGTGTGGGCCCCATAACGGAAAGCGATTGGATGAAGAAAACGACAAGTATAAGTTGTTTATAATAACGGCGTAGTTGTTACCGTTAATACTATTGGAATACCCGGTGGTTAAAATACAGTAGCACACGGTATTGCACCAATTATTGATTCTTACGTAAGAAGGCACTACTCAATAATTGTTACAGTAGTTATTATTCAAAATTTTATTTTATTGATTCAATAATTGCTGCGTTGATATTTTATATTATTGTTGTTTCAATAATTGTTGCTGCACAGTATTTTCATTTATCAGATCAATAATTCATATTATTTGAATAATATTATTAGATAACATTATTGGCAATGTCTAGAAAGTTCTGTCTAAGGAGAGGTTTGGTCATCTAATTGCGCGCCAGTAAGGAGAAATCCTTATTGGAAAGCCCCCTTTTCCTGGGAACGCCTGGTTGTCATAAATGTGATTCTGTAATATTATTTGTAAATAATTAATTATTGATTAATATGATAAGGAAATATTATTTTATGTGGATATAAATGAGGGATATATTTTTGTGGTTAAAAATGAAGGAGTTAATGTTGAGGTTTTTTCAGTATTTTTGTCGGAATGGAGGTATTAAAAATCAGGGTTTTTGAGATAGTTTGCGGGGGTTATAATTTTTAATCCGACCGTTGGATGTGGTAATTTTTGGATATATTATACATATATAAGTTGAGTATATGTCCACAAATTTTGAAAACGTTAAAAATGAACGTATGATTTATTACGAATTTTACAAGTATGACTGGTTCAGAAATTGTTGAATTTTAAGAGTTATCATTTTGGTGGAAATTCTAGAATTGGTGGGCCCCACTTGTGGTTGGTGAAGAAATGGGCTGAATTATATTTCAAATGTGGTGGGGGAATAGTAGGCAGGTAAAAGCCATCAGGTTGCAGTGTAAGACCCCGAATTTTATGAAATAAAAGTATTCCATTTTTCTTATAATTACTATTCAGTAAATGGTTTAATTGATAAATATTAAAGTTAAGGGTGATATATATTTTTTTTCAAAATACACAAGTGGTTATAAAATAATCATTGTTGTCGAAAATATTCGTTTGGTCGTGAATATTCTTTCTGTCGGGGAATATTCGTACGACGGCGCAGCCATTTGTGGGCCCCATAACAGAATAAACTGTCGGATGAAGAAAACGACAAAATTTGAGTTTTTACAAATAACGGCGTAGTTTTACCGTTAACACTGTTGGAATACCCGGTGGTTAAAATACAGTAATACGCGTTATTGCACAGTAGCACACGGTATTGCACAGTATTTTTGAAATTATTGATTCTTACGTAAGAAGGCACTACTCAATAATTGTTACAGTAATTACTGTTCAATATTTTATTTTATTGATTCAATAATTGCTACGTTGAAATTTTGTATTATTGTTGTTCAATAATTGTTGCTGCACAGTATTTCCCATTATCAGATCAATAATTCATATTATTTGAATATATTATTAGATAGCATTATTGGCAATGTCTAGAAAGTTCTGTCTAAGGAGAGGTTTGGTCATCTAATTGCGCGCCAGTAAGGAGAAATCCTTATTGGAAAGCCCCCTCTTTCCTGGAACGGCCTGGTTGTCATAAATGTGATTCTGTAATATTATCTGTGAATAATTAATTATTGATTCATATGATAAGGAAATATTTATTTTATGTGGATATAAATGAGGGATATATTTTTGTGGTTTAAAAAAAATGAAGGAGTTAATGTTGAGATTTTTATCCGTATTTTTGTCGGAATGGAGGTATTAAAATCAGGGTTTTTGAGAATATTTTGCGGGGGTTATAATTTTTAATCCGACCGTTAGATCGTGGTAATTTTTGGATATGTTATACATATATAAGTTGAGTATAATCCATAAATTTTGAACCGTTAAAAATGAACGTATGATTTGTTATGAATTTTAAGAGGTGGCTGATTCGAAATCAGTTATAAATCATTTTTGGTGGAAAATTCTAGAATTAGTGGGCCCCCACTTGTGGTTGGTGAAGAAATGTGCTGAATTATATTTCAAATGTGGTGGGTGGGAATAGTAGCAGGTAAAGCCATCAGGTTGCAGGTCAAACCTACCAAAATTTTCCCTATAAATAGAGGGCTAAGTTAGAATTGAAAATCATACCAAAAACATAAGCTTTCTCTCTTTCTCTTCTATATTATGAAGCATATTTTGTGAGTTTTTAGATACTTGGTGAGTTTCTATTCATCAGTGCAAGTTTCCTTCAGCATCATATCCGATATCCAGTCAGAAGTACTGCTCTTTGAGGTAAGGGATTGTAAGGGATAGTAAGGGATTGTAAGGGATTGTAAGGGATAGTAAGGGATATTAAGGGATTTAAAGTTGTTATGATTTTCAGTTTCGTAATTTTTCTGATCTTCAAAAATTCTGGAAAAATTTGAAATGATATTTTGATGAGTTTTCTTGATTGTGTCCAAAAATGGTGATTTTTGATGTATAGATTGAGAGTTATGAATTTTATGAGAAAAGACTATTTTAGAAGTAACAGCTTATAATTCCTTGTGGTTAACTCCAAAATTGATGAAAATTTTTATTGGGGAGTACATGTGTATGATAGAAGTATACTCTGTAAATTTCAGAATTTTTGGACAAAAGTACAATTTTTGATAAATGTCTAAATATTCGTGGTTTTGGCCATATGAAAAATAGTAAATGAGTTTTAAAAATTCTGAGAAAAATATATGTTCAATATGGGACTATATTATGCTAAATCCCAAAAAGAAATATTTTTGGGACTGATTTGGTATTTTTTATGAAAATGGTCTAGTTATGAGTAAATGAATTAAATATGTTTTGTGAAGTAAGAAAATTAGAAAATAGGATTTTATGACTTGAGAATCCTATATGAGGTATATGCAGATTTTTTTATGAGGATTTTGATTATTGATGATGAAATTGTAAGAGTTGGCATTTTATGATGATTAAATGCATTAATTAGTAAAGTGTAAACAATTTAAAATAAATTGTTTATAAATTGATGAAATGTTATTCTTTCAATATCATTATAACAAATATTGGTATGTATATTATTGTGGAATTTCTACCTTTTTCATGTCAGGGTTACTATTCACGAGTTACTATTCACGAGTTACTATTCATGAGTTACTATTCACGAGTTACTATTCACGACAAAATTGGTTTCTTTTTCTAACCAAATTATAGTTGATTTATGAATATTACTCTTGAGATTAAATCTATATGTTGATTATATTGCATTTTTATAACCCTAATGATGATATTTCTCTTTGACTTGAGTGTAAAGATGGGTAGATTTTGGTATGATCATGACTATGGGTTATCTTTGGCCAGTAGTGCAAAGTTGAATCGTTGATTGGTATGATCATGACCATTAAATTTATAAGTGAATATCTTTAGCTTAAGTGCAAAGGTGAAATGATCAACATGGTTATAATTATTGTTTATATAAATTCTTAAATGATTATATATTTCTTTGAGATATTAATATCTTTGGCCTGTAGTGCAAAGATGAAATATTGATGAATATCTTTGGCCTGTAGTGCAAAAATGAATTGTTGATGAATATCTTTGGCCTGTAGTGCAAAGATGACATGTTGTTGAATATCTTTGGCCAGTAGTGCAAAGATGAACAAATGTTGAGATAAACATGACCAACTGGTGATACAAATGAATATCTTTGGCCGTAGTGCAAAGATGAAGTTATTAGTATGATTATGAACAGGAAATGTGATTTGGTATAACCATGATCTTTGATGTTTCAGGTAAAGACATGTGATGAAAATATTCTTCGTCCTGGGTGCGAAGAAAAATTTAGAATCACAATTATGATTATGAGTTATTCATATGATTGTGGACCAGAATTGTTGATTGATGTTACAGGGATAAAACATTGTTGATGGATTTTTAACATGGAGAAGATAATAGACTTTATAGTCTATTTGACTCTTCTAATGGATTGCTCGTTCCGCTGCAACTATGGTTAAAATTTTTATCATTTACCATATGTTCTAATCTCTGATTTATTATTGATGAAGGCTATTGATAATTTAATTATCTTTAGTCATGATATTCTTTACTGAGCTAGTTGTGCTCACCCTTTTGCTTCACAATTCCTTTCAGGTAATAAGAGTGTAGCTGGGTCGAGCGAGGGTAACGGGAAATAGAACGGTGGTCTCTAGCTGTGGATGTTCTCCCGAAGCAGTATAGAAAAGTTCATTTAGTAGTTATATTTGGTGAATCCAATAGGGTAAGGTGTACCCAACGTTGGAAGAGTGGTTTGTCACTATCATACAAGATGTCTAATGACATACAACCTCGTGTCATCATAAGACAGGGATGTGCTCATCCACTTGCTGAGTATATATACGAGCACTACCTATATAATCTTGGTGTTTGTTTAAAGTATAATTCTCAATTAGAGACAGTAGAGATAATGATATGTCAAGAGAAGACTCACCATTGGGAAGAATATGATAGTAATCTTCTCGTTTTTCTTTGGGGTCTATTGGGTCAACCAAGGATAATTCTGTGGCCATATGATATCTATCATAACCTAGACGCGTGGCCTCCCATGTACGAAGGTTTCTTTGAGCACTTCCCAAAGATTCTAATTTCTAAAACAGTTTTTGACTATACCTTTATGTAAGGTGTTATTGTGAGGTGATGTCCACGGTTGGAACATGAGTCACATTTGGTATATATTTGTATCCAAACTCACAGCATATGTGTTGTTGTATTTTGCACGACAATTGTTGTAATAAAGTTGTAGTTGTTTTCTGTACCATGTATTTGACGACTCAGAATGGGTTGGGTGGAATGGACCTGTTTTGGGGACGTTACATGCAGGTCAAACCTACCAAAATTTTCCTATAAATAGAGGGCTAAGTTAGAATTGAAAATCACACCAGAAACAAGTTTTCTCTCTTTCTCTCTCTAGATTATTGAGTGTATTTTGTGAGTATTTAGATACTTTGAGAGTTTCTATTCATCAGAGCAAGTTTCTTTCAGCCTTATACCGGTATTCCGACCAGAAGTACTGATATTTTGAGGTAAGGGATATTATTTTCTTCTTAATGATATTATTTTCTTCAATATCATTATGCTGAAATATTGATATGAGTTTTTATCAAATTTGGAACTTTTTGTGTCGGGGGTTACTATTCACGTATACGGCACTATTCACGAATACGGCACTATTCACCGAAAAATAAAATTTTCCCTTTTTGTCCAAGATGTCTATTATGGTTACTATCTTTGATTGTATCCATGTTTTGATCTTTATTTTTGAATTCTGCTTCACAATTGATTATTATGAAGTATTATTGATCTTGGATAAACTGTTATACGAATCCCTACTATTTGTCCTTCTGTCTCATGGATTCGTTCTCTTTAAGATATTTTTCATCATCCTCAGTCCTAAATGATGATATTACTGAATATCTTTGGCCTGTAGTGCAAAGATGTATAATTACTTGATGAATATCTTTGGCCTGTAGTGCAAAGATGAACAGGTGTTGAGATGAACATGACCGACTGATGATACAAATGAATATCTTTGGCCTGTAGTGCAAAGATGAATATTTGGTTAAAGATGATTATTAATTGATGTTACAGGGATAAAATATTGATGATGGACTTTTAAATCTTTAGAAGATAGTAGAATTCTTTCTCTACTTGACTCTTCTAATGGTTTGCTGTTTCCGCTGCAGTTGTTGATCTAAAACTTGTTGTCGATTATATTTTATCAGATTTTTCCCTGTTGAAGACTAACGATAATTTGTTGTATATTATCTTAGTCATAATATTCTTTACTGGGCTAGTTGAGCTCACCCTTTTCCTTTTTGTTCTATTTTTCTCTCAGGAGGTGAGAACATAGCAGGATCTAGTCGGGGTATGGAGTGATGGTTCTAGAAAGATGTATTAGCAGTCCTCACTATTTCTGTAAAATAGTGTTTGAATAATTGTAATGAGGATTTATTTGAGTGTGGATATTGTCTAGAAGACAATATTTGTATTTAAACTCAGTATGTGTTGTCGTATTTTGCACGACAATTGTATTATTGAAGTTGTAGTTTGCTTTCTGTACCATGTATTTGGCGACTCAGAATGGGTGTTGTATACCTATTCTGGGGGCGTCACAAGTAATCTGCCTCTCCTCGCAACATAAAGGCGGTAAAGGGAACCTTTTGCTCCTCGGAGCATCCCAAGACATCAAATATTTTGGTAATCTGCTTTATCCATATTTTCGCTACAAGTGGTTTTGGCTCACCCTTAAACTCTGGTGGTCCCAACTCCTTGAACTGTTTAGCGGTGACCGTCCGAGAGTTTTCAGTGTTTCCACCTATATTTTGGACAGGACCCGCTCTCGCCTGTTGTTGCATGAACTGCATAAAGTTTTTGAACATTCTATCATTCATCATCTGGTCAGTGTTGTTGTTTGCATGAGGATTGTCACCTTCCTGATGCACATTATCATGATTATTGATATGTGGTGAATCAACAGTCGCCTGTGCTCCATTGCTATTCTCAACATTCTCAGATGCCATTTTCAGATACTGCCACAAAATAAAAGTTAATTGATATGTCATATATTATCCTTATATTATGACCGACCAATTAAATACCATACAAATAAACTTAGGTAGGTCATACTAGCGAATGAATTCTCCGTCTCTCCCTTCCTAGTTCTATTCTCACATCTTAGCTAGGGATCATATCCCTAAGCTCTGATACCAATTGTGACGCCCTCAAAATTAGGTATACATCACCCATCTTGGGTCGTCAGATACAAAGTACAGAATACAAATACAACTTACTAATACAACTGTCGTGAACAATACGACAAAACATAAACTGCGAGTTTGAATACAAATATTATCTTCTAGAGAGTATTCATACTCAAAAGGAGTCCTCATTACATTTATTAACACACTATTACATAGAATAGTGAGGACTACTAACTAATACTATCATTCGAACCATCACTCCGTTTCCCGACTTGCCCCAGCTACGTTCTCATTTCCTGAAGAGAACAGTGAAAGAAAGGGTGAGCTCAACTAGCCCAGTAAGAAATATTATGACTAAGATAATGCAGAATAAATTATCATTAGCCTTCAACAATGTTAAACTGATAAAATATAATAGACATCAAGTTTAACTGCAGCGGAACAAGCAATCCATTAAAAGAGTCAAGTAGAAAATAAACTCTATTATCTTTTCTGATTTAAAAGGTTTTTCAACACTTTGATCGCTGGGACTCAGCTTAATAAAATAATCCACATCATCGAATCACCCCTGCACTACGGCCAAGGATATTCGTGTATTCATTAATGGTCATGATCATGCCAACAACTGTCCATCAACGCACTACGGGCCAATGAGGACTTTTACCACATCATTTGTAACATTACGGTTATGATTATACCGAATAATCTCTGGTCATAATCATACCAAGTCCATCTATGCACTACAGGCCACAGATAACTTTTAACATTTTATAAACATGAGGATGATGACAATGATATAAAAATTCAATAAAACAAGTTCAACAATTAATTTATCCAAGAATTAACAACGTCCAAATTGTCAACATGATACTGCTTTTTGGAGTAAAATTCAAGAATGCTTAGAAGAATATTTTCATGAAAAGATACTGGATGAAACGCAATTATCAAGGATATTCCACAAATTTCATGGAGTATAGAAGTCAAAACTTAACCAACTAAGTATAATAAAGAATGGAATAACAAAAGAAATCACCATGCATGCGATAGACCGCACAGACAGGTTATTCCCACAGAATAATAAATAATGGAACCAGGTCCGGCGTAAAACGCACAGACATGATATTCCAACAAAATAATAATAAAGACGGAACCAGGTCCGGTGTAAAACACACAGACAGGATGTTCCAACAGAATAATAATAAAGACGGAACCAGGTCCGGTGTAAAATACACAGACAGGATGTTCCAACAGAATAATAATAAAGACGGAACCAGGTCCGGTATAAAACACACGGACAGGATGTTCCAACAGAATAATAAAAGAATGTCACCAAGTATAGGGTAGACCGCGTATACAGGTTATTCCAACAGAATAATAAGAAATGGAATAACAAAAGTTCTCTTCATGAATAAGAAAGAATAACACCCCTTACCGTTTTAAAGAAGAGCTGAAATAAGGAAGTAGTTAAGTAACAGAATATTCTTCTTCTCTCTCTCTATAGTTTCTATCTCTAGAGTTCAGTGAATTCGTAAGAAATAATGAAGGAATGAGCTGCTATGTATAGAAAAATAGAATGCATAGTAACTAATCCATGAACGGTCCAGATTGATTACTTTAATCTGACGGTCCATATTTAAAGAAAAATCTTTTAAATAAAATATAATATATTCTATTTATAGAATAACTTTAATAAAGTATTCTATTTTATATAAAAAGATGTTTCTGTTTTATTACGTTAATAATACGAATAAAACAAAACGTCATTATCGCTAAATAATTCATATTATTAACTGACAATAATTGAATCAAACTGAGTGACTTCTCACATAAGCATTAATAATCAATACCGTGTGCTACTATACAACCACACGTATTACTGTACTTTTACTACCGAGTAGTTCAACAGTATCAATGGTAAAACTTCCGCTGTTATTTTTAATAAAATATTTTTGTCGTTTTCTCAATCCGACAATAATTCTGTTGTGGGGTCCACCAATGATTGTGTCGTTGTACGAATATTCCCTGTTAAAACGAATATTCCCCGACCAATCGAATATTATATAACAACTTGCGTACTTTGCAAAATTTATAAATATTACCCACAACTATAACATTATATCAAATTAACTCCATAATATTCAAAAAAGATATTTATAAAAAAGTCATCTTTATTTATAAAAGTTGGGGTCTTACAATTGGGATGACACTCAAAGAATAATTATTAAAAAGATTTTTGCTTGTATATATCAATGGAAGTGTAGATGTGTAGACAAAGCCTATAACTATAATCAAGCCGGCCAGTCTTATCATCCAGTGTTTTAAAATTCAAACCGGATCGGCGAGTGAACTGGTAAAAATTAGAATCGATCCGTCTTTCGGTTCGATTTGGATCAATGACTCGATTTTGATCAAAATTCGATTTGGACAGTTGACCACCGGTTCAACCGGTAGACCCGATTAATTAACCCAGTTGACCCGATTTTTAATTTATTTTGTTAATTAAAAAAATATAATATTAAAATTAACCACTTTTATTAATATTGTAACTCATCTTTATTATGTTTTACTTCATAAAAAAGAGATTTTAATTTTTTTTATTAATTACTAATAATATTTATTTTTATATATTAATGACTTCACTAGGTCAATAACGGTTCAACCACTGGTTGGACGAATGACCTATCCATCTGGTACCTTTTTCGGTTCGATGAATGGTTCGATTATGAGAACCTTGTAATTAGGGGTGAGCATGGTGCGGTTTGAAGTCCAAATCGCACCCGAAACCGCTTAGGTGCGGTTTGAAAATTTTAAAATTGCACACGAAACCGCTTGTTATTGGTGCGGTGTGTGTGGTGCGGTTTTAATTAGTGCGGTTTCGTTTCCAAAACCAATTAAAACAACAAAAAAGTCTAAGCCTTTAATAAAATTTAACATAGAACTTACATCGAACAATTAACTTAGTGACAAAGTCAGCAATGAGAATAATATCAAGCATAGAACTAAAGTTCCTTCTGTCAAACATGTCAAATTCACCATCAAATCATAGAACAGTGAGACACGTAAATTCGTTTTAGTTTATAATAAAGGAATGATGCTTTAAAACTAAAATATACGCTATATAAAACAACGGAGACCATATATTCGATAACAAGCAAGAATGTTTATCTAGTTCCCCAAAAATTAAAAGTATATACTGGAGATAGAATGAAATTCTATCTTATATATTGCAAGGAGGACTTATAGAATATAATCCTAACTATACCTAATTAAAAAATAATCTATTGGACTATTACTATTATAGAATTGACCTTTAACCAATGCATCAAGTGCTCGAACCAACGAATTTGGCCCCTCAGCTATAAGCCCCTCTAACAACGCATCAAACAAATTCGGAATTCCAAAACCCAATTGCTTAATTTTGACTCTATAACATCTAACAATCTTCTTTCAATTGGTAAAAAAATGACAATGTGTGACGCCCCCAAAATAGGTATACAACACCCATTCTGAGTCGCCAAATACATGGTACAAAAAGCAAACTACAACTTCAATAATACAATTATCGTGCAAAATACGACAACACATACTGTGAGTTTAAATACAAATATTGTCTTCTAGACAATATCCACACTCAAATAAGTCCTCATTATAATCATTTAAACACTATTTTACAGAAATAGTGAGGACTGCTAAAACATCTTTCTAGAACCATCACTCCATACCCCGACTAGATCATGCTATGTTCTCACCTCTTGAGAAGAAAAATAGAACAAAAAGGAAAAGGGTGAGCTCAACTAGCCCAGTAAAGAATATTATGACTAAGATAATATACAACAAATTATCATTAGTATTCAACAGGGAAAAATCTGATAGAATATAATCGACAACAAGTTTTAGATCAACAACTGCAGCGGAAACAACAAACCATTAGAAGAGTCAAGTAGAGAATGAATTCTACTATCTTCTAAGATTTAAAAGTCCATCATCAATATTTTATCCCTGTAACATCAATTAATAATCATCTTTAACCAAATATTCATCTTTGCACTACAGGCCAAAGATATTCATTTGTATCACCAGTCGGTCATGTTCATCTCAACACCTGTTCATCTTTGCACTATGGGCCAAAGATATTCATCAGTTAATCATTCATCTTTGCACTACAAGCCAAAGATATTCAGTAATATCATCATTTAGGACTGAGGATGATGAAAAATATCTTAAAAAAAACGAATCCAGTGAGACAGAAGGACAAATAGTAGGGATTCGTATAACAGTTTATCCAAGATCAATAATACTTCATAATAATTAATTGTGAAGCAGAATTCAAAAATAAAGATCAAAACATGGATACAATCAAAGATAGTAACCATAATAGACATCTTGGACAAAAAGAGAAAATCTTATTTTTCGGTGAATAGTGCCGTATTCGTGAATAGTGCCGTATACGTGAATAGTAACGTATACGTGAATAGTAATCCCGACACAAAATGTTTCAAATTTGATAAAAAGTTCATATCAATATTTCGGCATAATGATATTGAAGAAAATATCATTTAAGAAGAAGATAATATCCCTTACCTCAAAATATCAGTACTTCTGGTCGGAATACCGGTATAAGGCTGAAAGAAACTTGCTCTGATGAATAGAAACTCTCAAAGTATCTAAATACTCACAAAATACACATAATAATCTAGAGAAAGAAAGAGAGAAAACTTGTTTCTGGTGTGATTTTCAATTCTAACTTAGCCTTCTATTTATAGGAAAATGTTAGCACGCCGAAGCAGACTTAACCTGCAACCTGATGGCTTTACCTGCTACTATTCAAGCCTACCACATTTGAATAAAAATCTCAGCACATTTCTTTACCAACCAAGAGTGGGGCCCACCAATTCTAGAATTTTTCACCAAAATGATAAACTCCGAAAATTCAACAATTTCTGAACCAGTCATCTCGTAAAATTCATAATAAATCATACGTTCATTTTTAACGGTTCAAAATTTGTGGACATATACTCAACTTATATATGTATAACATATCCAAAATTATCACGATCCAACGGTCAGATTAAAAATTATAACCCCCGTAAAATATCTCAAAAACCCTGATTTTTAATACCTCCATTCCGATAAAAATACTGTAAGACCCCGAATTTTATGAAATAAAAGTATTCAATTTTTCTTATAATTACTATTCAGTAAATGGTTAAATTGATAAATATTAAAGTTAAGGGTGATATATGATTTTTTTTCAAAATACACAAGTGGTTATAAAATAATCATTGTTGTCGGGGAATATTCGTTTGGTCGTGGAATATTCTTTCTGTCGGGGAATATTCGTACGACGGCGCAGCCATTTGTGGGCCCCATAACAGAATAACTGTCGGATGAAGAAAATGACAAATTTGAGTTTTTACAAATAACGACGTAGTTGTTACCGTTAACACTGTTGGAATACCCGGTGGTTAAAATACAGTAATACGCGTTATTGCACAGTAGCACACGGTATTGCATAGTATTTTTGAAATTATTGATTCTTACGTAAGAAGGCACTACTCAATAATTGTTACAGTAATTACTGTTCAATATTTTATTTTATTGATTCAATAATTGCTACGTTAAAATTTTATATTATTGTTGTTCAATAATTGTTGCTGCACAGTATTTCCCATTATCAGATCAATAATTCACATTATTTGAATAGTATTATTAGATAGCATTATTGGCAATGTCTAGAAAGTTCTGTCTAAGGAGAGGTTTGGTCATCTAATTGCGCGCCAGTAAGGAGAAATCCTTATTGGAAAGCCCCCTCTTTCCTGGGAACGGCCTGGTTGTCATAAATGTGATTCTGTAATATTATCTGTGAATAATTAATTATTGATTCATATGATAATGAAATATTTATTTTATGTGGATATAAATGAGGGATATATTTTTGTGGTTAAAAATGAAGGAGTTAATGTTGAGGTGTTTTATCTGTATTTTGTCGGAACGGAGGTATTAAAAATCAAATTAGGGTTTTTGAGATATTTTGCGAGGGTTATAATTTTTAATCCGACCGTTGGATCGCGGTAATATTAGGATATGTTATACATATATAAGTTGAGTATATGTCTACAAATTTTGAACCGTTAAAAATGAACGTATGATTTGTTATGAATTTTACGAGATGACTGGTTCAGAAATTGTTGAATTTTCGGAGTTTATCATTTTGGTGGAAAATTCTAGAATTGGTGGGCCCCACTTGTGGTTGGTGAAGAAATGTGCTGAATTATATTTCAAATGTGGTGGGTGGGAATAGTAGCAGGTAAAGCCATCAGGTTGCAGGTCAAACCTACCAAAATTTTCCTATAAATAGAGGGCTAAGTTAGAATTGAAAATCACACCAGAAACATAAGCTTTCTCTCTTTCTCTCTCTATATTATGAAGCATATTTTGTGAGTTTTTAGATACTTGGTGAGTTGCTATTCATCAGTGCAAGTTTCCTTCAGCATCATATCCGTTATCCAGTCAGAAGTACTGCTCTTTTGAGGTAAGGGATAGTAAGGGATAGTAAGGGATAGTAATGGATTTTAAGGGTTGTTATGATTTTCAGTTTCGTAATTTTTCTGATCTTCAAAAATTATGGAAAAATTTGAAATGATATTTTGATGAGTTTTATTGATTGTGTCCAAAAATGGTGATTTTTGGATGTATAGATTAAGAGTTATGAATTTTACGGGAAAAGACTATTTTAAAAGTAACCGCTTATAATTCCTTGTGGTTAACTCCAAAATTGATGAAATTTTTATTGGGAGTACATGTATATGATAGAAGTATACTCTGTAAATTTCAAAATTTTTGGACAAAAGTATAATTTTTGATAAATGTCTAAATATTCGGTGGTTTTGGCCATATGAAAAATAGTAAATGAGTTTTAAAAATTCTGAAAAAAATTTATGTTCAATATGGGACTATATTATGCTAAATCCCAGAAAAGAAATATTTTTGAAACTGATTTGGTATTTTTCATGAAAATGAACTAGTTATGAGTAAATGAATTAAATATGTTATGTGAAGTAAGAAAATTGGAAAATAGGATTTTATGGCTTGAGAATCCTATATGAGGTATATGCAGATTTTTGATGAAGGTTTTGGTTATTGATGATGAAATTGTAAGAGTTGGCATTTTATGATGATTAAATGCATTAATTAGTAAAGTGTAAACAATTAAAATAAATTGTTTATAAATTTAAGTAATGTTATTCTTTCAATATCATTATACCGAAATATTGGTATGGATTTTATTGTAGAATTTCTATCTTTTGTGTCGGAGTTACTATTCACGATTTACTATTCACGATTTACTATTCATGAATTACGAATATTACTCTTGAGATTAAAACTATATGTTGATCATATTATTTTTATCATCATATATAACATTTTTATAACCTTGATGTTGAAATTCTCTTTCACTGGAGTGTAAAGATGGGTAGATTATTAGTATGATCATGACTAGGGTTCTCTTTGGCCTGTAGTGCAAAGTTGAATTGTGACTGGTATGATCATGACCATTGAATCTGTAATTGAATATCTTAAGCTTAAGTGCAAAGGTGAATTGATCAACATGGTTATAATTATTGTTTATATAAATTCTGAAATGATTATATATTTCTTTGAGATATGAATATATTTGGCCTGTAGTGCAAATATGAATTGTTGATGAATATCTTTGGCATGTAGTGCAAAGATGGCCTGTTGATGAATATCTTTGGCCTGTAGTGCAAAGATGAACTGTTGTTGAATATCTTTGGCCCGTAGTGCAAAGATGGTTTGTTGATGAATATCTTTGGCCCGTAGTGCAAAGATGGTTTGTTGATGAATATCTTTGGCCCGTAGTGCAAAGATGGATTTGTTAGTATGATTATAAACAGGAATTGTGATTTGGTATAACCATGATCTTTGATGTTTCAGGTAAAGACAGGTGATGAAAATATTCTTCGTCCTGGGTGCGAAGAAAAATTTATAGTCACAATTATGATTATGAGTTATTCATATGATTGTGGAAAGGAACTGTTGAGTGATGTTACATGAATAAAACATTATTGGTGGATTTTTAACATGGAGAAGATAATAGACTTTATAGTCTATTTGACTCTTCTAATGGATTGCTCGTTCCGCTGCAACTATGGTTGAAATTTTTATCATTTACCATATGTTCTAAATCTCTGATTTATTGTTGATGAAGGCTATTGATAATTGAATTATCTTTAGTCATGATATTCTTTACTGAGCTAGTTGTGCTCATCCACTTGCTGAGTATATCTATGGGCACTACCTATATAATCTTGGTGTTTGTTTGAAGTATAATTCTCAATTAGAGACAGTGGAGATAATGATAAGTCAAGAGAAGACTCACCATTGGGAAGAATATGATAGTAATCTTCTTGTTTTTCTTTGGGGTCTATTGGGTCAACCAAGGATAATTCTGTGGCCATATGATATCTATCATAACCTAGATGCGTGGCCTCCCATGTACGAAGGTTTCCTTAAGCACTTCCCAAAGATTCTAATTTCCAAAACAGTTTTTGACTATACCTTTATGTAAGGTGTTATTGTGAGGTGATGTCCACGGTTGGAACATGAGTCACATTTGGTATATATTTGTATCCAAACTCACAGCATATGTGTTGTTGTATTTTGCACGACAATTGTTGTAATAAAGTTGTAGTTGTTTTCTGTACCATGTATTTGACGACTCAGAATGGGTTGGATGGAATGGACCTATTTTGGGGTTGTTACAAATACTGATAAAAACCTCAACATTAACTCCTTCATTTTTAACCACAAAAAAATATCCCTCATTTATATCCACATAAAATAAATATTTCCTTATCATATGAATCAATAATTAATTATTCACAAATAATATTATAAAATCACATTTATGATAACTAGGCCGTTCCTAGGAAAGAGGGGGCTTTCCAATAAGAATTTCTCCTTACTGGCGCGCAATTAGATGACCAAACCTCTCCTTAGACAGAACTTTCTAGACATTGCCAATAATGTTATCTAATAATATTATTCAAATAATATGAATTATTGATCTGATAATGGAAAATACTGTGCAGTGACAATTATTGAAATAACAATAATATAAAATATCAATGCAGCAATTATTGAATCAATAAAATAAAATATTGAACAGTAACTACTGTAACAATTATTGAGTAGCGTCTTCCTTCGTAAAAATCAATAATTGGTGCAATACCGTGTGCTACTGTATTTTAACCACCAGGTATTCCAACAGTATTAACGGTAACAACTACGCCGTTAATTATAAACAACTTATACTTTTCATTTTCTTCATCCAATCGCTTTCCGTTATGTTGTGTGCCTCCATCATTATTCTATGCTTCAAGTCAAAATCGTTAGGAACGCAAAGTCTGGAGTTGACTCGAAGTATTCCTTCTTCATCGATTCTTACTTCTGGAATAGCACCTTCTTGCACTTTCTTCTTCATACGCATCAGCTCTATGTCCGTAGCTTGAGCGGCTTTAACTTTATCAATTAAAGTCAGTTCTGCTCGTATATTTGATATCATCATGTGGGTACTTGGAGCCTTCATCTCTATCTCTATCCTTTACAAATCATACAAAATGGGCCTTTGTGTTAACACCATTGCACTCGTACCCGCGTATGATCTTCTACTCAATGCCTCAGCTACTACGTTTGCTTTTCCAGGATGATATTGGATGGTATGATCGTAATCTTTCAACAGCTCAAGCCAACGTCGTTGCCGCATGTTGAGTTCCTTTTGTGTGAAGAAATATTTGAGGCTTTTATGATCCGTATAGATCTCCACTTTCTCCCCATACAGGTAGTGTCTCCAAATCTTCAACGCAAAAACGACTGCTGCCAACTCCAAATCATGAGTATGATAATTCCTCTCATATTCTTTGAGTTGTCGCGAGGCATAGGCTATGACTTTCTCATGTTGCATGAGAACACATCCTAACCCTTTGCCTGAAGCATCGCTGTAGATAACAAATTCATCCGAACCAGATGGTATTGTCAGAACAGGTGCCGAAATGAGTCTCCTCTTGAGTTCTTGAAAACTCTTCTCACAATCCTCGCTCCAACCGAATTTTGTATCCTTCCGAGTCAGCTGAGTTAACGGAGTAGCGATTCTAGAAAATCCTTCCACGAATCTCCGATAATACCCAGCTAAGCCCAGAAAGCTACGTACTTCGGTCATTGACTTCGGTTGCTCCTAACTTTGTATGGCTTCAATCTTCGCCGGGTCGACAGATACTCCATGTTTTGACACCACGTGCTCCAGGAATGCTACTTCCTCAAGCCAGAACTCGCATTTCTTCAATTTGGCATATAGCTTATTTTCACGAAGCCTTTGCAGTACCAGCTTCAAATGGCGCTCATGATCTTCACGACTTTTGGAATAGATGAGGATGTCATCAATAAAGACAACAACGAACTGATCTAAATATTCTTTGAATACACGGTTCATCATATTCATGAAAGCAGCAGGAGAATCAGTAAATCTAAAAGACATGACTAAGAATTCATAATGCCCGTACCGAGTTCTGAAGGCAGTCTTTGGAATATCCTCAGTTTTAATCTTCAACTGATGATATCCAGAACGAAGATCGATCTTTGAAAAGAATTGTGCTCCTTGTAACTGGTCAAACAGGTCATCAATGCGAGGTAGCGGATACCTATTCTTGATGGTGACATGTCTCAATTCCCTATAGTCGATACAAAGTTGCATACTCCCGTCTTTCTTCTTTACGAATAAAACAGGAGCACCCCAAGGAGATGTACTAGGACGAATAAAACCGATGTCTAATAACTCCTGTAATTGGACTTTTAACTCCTGAAGTTCAATAGGAGTCATTCGATATGGGGTTTTAAAAATGGGCTTTGTACTGGGTTCAAGGTCAATAAAGAATTCAACTTCACATTCTGGGGGTAGACCAGGAAGTTCTTCAGGAAATACATCGGAAAATTCTCTAATAATAGAAATATTATTCAAATCTGACTTGTCTTTGTTCAAATCCATAACATGGGCTAAGAAAGCTTGACATCTATTTTTCAATATACGAATAGCTTTGTGGCTTGATATGACAGTGACTGATTTTAGTGGTTTAGTAGTTTGAATTCGTATGACAGGTTGGTTAGGAATATGAAAACTAACAAACTTACGAAAAAAATCAATTTTAGCATGATGAGTGGTTAACCAATCAATTCCTAAAATCACATCAAAAGCAAGTATCTTTAAAGAGATAAGATCAACAGGTAATGTGATAGTGCCAACTTGGATCATGCAAGATTTATAAACTGTAGATGTAACGAAGGTTTCACCCAACGGAGTTTCAACAGATAAGTCAAAGTCCAATTTCTCCGGAGTCAAGTTTAAACGTTGAGCACAAGCAGGAGAGATAAAAGAATGGGTAGAACTGGTATCTAATAAGGTATAAACTTCGCAAGAGTTTATGATTAGCTTACCCGTGATCACCTCGTTCGGGTTCCTCATGTTTTGGCCAGTCAAGACAAACGCTCTTCCAGGAACCGCTGATTTCGACTTATCCGGGACAGCCCTTGGAGTCACCATCCCCGTTGAACTTAGTTTTGCTACAGAACAATCCCGAGCTATGTGGCCTTCCTTTCCATAGTTGTAACATACCTTGGATTGTTGTGGACAGTTTGGGCTGATATGTCCCTCTTTCCCGCATTTGTAACATCTAACTGGCGGTCGTTCTCCTCCCCTAGAATTTGTTGCTGGTTCTGGTGCAGCTGCTGATGTCTTCTCGTCATTGTTGAATCTCCTCTTTCTAAAATTTCCAATTGACTCACCTCTATTATTATCATGGCCACGATGACCACCCAAGTGGTTACCGCCTTTGTTCGTATTTTTCCCTCCTCGTTGGTTATCATTGCTCTGATGATTGCTGTCACCGGTATGACCCTGGTTGTGGTTCCTCGGTTGCACATACTCATTATCTCGTTCTAATAATTGAGCCCTGTTTACAACATCTGAATATAAAGAAAATTTATGAGAGATAAGATATTGCCGAATCTCGGGTTTTAGACCTTTTAGAAACATCCTTGTCATTCGTTCCTCATTTTCGACCAAATGAGGTGTAAACCTGGATAACTCTACAAACTTCGCCTCGTACTGGGACACCGTCATGTTGTTTTGTTCCAGTCTGATAAACTCCACCTCCTTCATATGACGAATACTTTCAGGAAAGTACTTATCATTGAATAGTTTCTGAAATATTTCCCAAGACATGTTGAGTGCGTCAGGCTGGGTACGCTTCCCAGACTCCCACCAGTAGTCTACCTCACCGCGGAACATAAAGGTGGCGAATAGAACCTTCTGTTGCTCCGTGCATCCCAAGACATCGAATATCTTGGTAATTTGCTTGACTCACGTTTCTGCCATGATCGGATCCGGCTTTTCCTTAAATTCTAGTGGTCCCAATTCTTTAAACTACTTGGCTGTGACAAACCGCGCGTTGTTATCATTTCCACCCGTATTTTGCACACGAGTCTCCCTTGTCTGATTTTGCATGAACTGCAAAAAGCTCTTAAACACTCCATCATTCATAGTTTGCTCGGTAACGTTGTTTACAGGAGGAATATTGCCTTCCTGTTGCATGTTCCCCTGGGTGGTGATCAAAGGTGTCTCCACGGTCTGATTTACTCCATTATTAACGTTCTCAGCTGCCATTCTTAAATACTGCCATAAAACAAGGGTTAATAGTCATGTCATATATTATCCCTATACTCTGACCGACCAAATAAATACCAAATAAACTTAGTCAGGTCATACTAGCGAAGGAATTCTCCGTCTCTCCCCTCCTAGTTCTTGTCTCACATCTCAGCCAGGGATCATATCCCTAAGCTTTGATACCAACTGTGACGCCCCCAGAATAGGTATACAACACCCATTCTGAGTCGCCAAATACATGGTACAGAAAGCAAACTACAACTTCAATAATACAATTGTCGTGCAAAATACGACAACACATACTGAGTTTAAATACAAATATTGTCTTCTAGACAATATCCACACTCAAATAAATCCTCATTACAATTATTCAAACACTATTTTACAGAAATAGTGAGGACTGATAATACATCTTTCTAGAACCATCACTCCATACCCCGACTAGATCCTGCTATGTTCTCACCTCCTGAGAAGAAAAATGGAACAAAAAGGAAAAGGGTGAGCTCAACTAGCCCAGTAAAGAATATTATGACTAAGATAATATACAACAAATTATCGTTAGTCTTCAACAGGGAAAAATCTGATAAAATATAATCGACAACAAGTTTTAGATCAACAACTGCAGCGGAAACAGCAAACCATTAGAAGAGTCAAGTAGAGAAAGAATTCTACTATCTTCTAAGATTTAAAAGTCCATCATCAATATTTCATCCCTGTAACATCAATTAATAATCATCTTTAACCAAATATTTATCTTTGCACTACAGGCCAAAGATATTCATTTGTATCATCAGTCGGTCATGTTCATCTCAACACCTGTTCATCTTTGCACTACAGGCCAAAGATATTCATCAAGTAATTATACATCTTTGCACTACAGGCCAAAGATATTCAGTAATATCATCATTTAGGACTGAGGATGATGAAAAATATCTTAAAGAGAACGAATCCAATGAGACAGAAGGACAAATAGTAGGGATTCGTATAACAGTTTATCCAAGATCAATAATACTTCATAATAATCAATTGTGAAGCAGAATTCAAAAATAAAGATCAAAATATGAATACAATCAAAGATAGTAACCATAATAGACATCTTGGACAAAAAGGAAAAATCTTATTTTTCGGTGAATAGTGCCGAATTCGTGAATAGTGCCGTATACGTGAATAGTAACGTATACGTGAATAGTAATCCCGACACAAAATATTCTAAATTTGATAAAAAGTTCATATCAATATTTCGGCATAATGATATTGAAGAAAATATCATTTAAGAAGAAGATAATATCCCTTACCTCAAAATATCAGTACTTCTGGTCGGAATACCGGTATAAGGCTGAAAGAAACTTGCTCTGATGAATAGAAACTGTAAGACCCCGAATTTTATGAAATAAAAGTATTCAATTTTTCTTATAATTACTATTCAGTAAATGGTTAAATTGATAAAAGTTTAAAGTTATGGGTGAAATATGAATTTTTTTCAAAATAAGCAAGTGGTTATAAAATAATCATTGTTGTCGGGGAATATTCGTTTGGTCGTGGAATATTCTTTCTGTCGGGGAATATTCGTACGACGGCGCAGCTATTTGTGGGCCCCATAACGAATAACTGTCGGGTGAAGAAAACGACAAATTTAAGTTTTTACAAATAACGGGGTAGTTGTTACCGTTAACACTGTTGGAATACCCGGTGGTTAAAATACAGTAATACGCGTTATTGCACAGTAGCACACGGTATTGCATAGTATTTTTGAAATTATTGATTCTTACGTAAGAAGGCAATACTCAATAATTGTTACAGTAATTACTGTTCAATATTTTATTTTATTGATTCAATAATTGCTACGTTGAAATTTTGTATTATTGTTGTTCAATAATTGTTGCTGCACAGTATTTCTCATTATCAGATCAATAATTCATATTATTTGAATAGTATTATTAGATAGCATTATTGGCAATGTCTAGAAAGTTCTGTCTAAGGAGAGGTTTGGTCATCTAATTGCGCGCCAGTAAGGAGAAATCCTTATTGAAAAGCCCCCTCTTTCCTGGGAACAGCCTGGTTGTCATAAATGTGATTCTGTAATATTATTTGTGAATAATTAATTATTGATTCATATGATAAGGAAATATTTATTTTATGTGGATATAAATGAGGGATATATTTTTGTGGTTAAAAATGAAGGAGTTAATGTTGAGGTTTTTATCCGTATTTTTGTCGGAATGGAGGTATTAAAAATCAGGGTTTTTGAGATATTTTGCGGGGGTTATAATTTTTAATCCGACCGTTGGATCGTGGTAATTTTTGGATATGTTATACATATATAAGTTGAGTATATGCCCACAAATTTTGAACCGTTAAAAATGAACGTATGATTTATTATGAATTTTACGAGATGACTGGTTCAGAAATTGTTGAATTTTCGGAGTTTATCATTTTGGTGGAAAATTCTAGAATTGGTGGGCCCCACTTGTGGTTGGTGAAGAAATGTGCTGAATTATATTTCAAATGTGGTGGGTGAGAATAGTAGCAGGTAAAGCCATCAGGTTGCAGGTCAAACCTACCAAAATTTTCCTATAAATAGAGGGCTAAGTTAGAATTGAAAATCACACCAAAAACATAAGCTTTCTCTCTTTCTCTCTCTATATTATGAAGCATATTTTGTGAGTATTTAGATACTTTGAGAGTTGCTATTCAGTGCAAGTTTCCTTCGGCTTTGCATTCCAGTCAGAAATACTGCACTTTTGAGGTAAGGGATAGTAAGGGATTGTAAGAGATAGTAAGGGATAGTAAGGGATTGTAAGGGATAGTAAGGGATATTAAGGGATTTTAAGGGTTGTTATGATTTTCAGTTTCGTAATTTTCTGATCTTCAAAAATTCTGGAAAAATTTGAAATGATATTTTGATGAGTTTTCTTGATTGTGTCCAAAAATGGTGATTTTTGGATGTATAGATTGAGAGTTATGAATTTTATGAGAAAAGACTATTTTGGAAGTAACAGCTTATAATTCCTTGTGGTTAACTCCAAAATTGATGAAATTTTTATTGGGAGTACATGTATATGATAGAAGTATACTCTGTAAATTTCAGAATTTTTAGACAAAAGTACAATTTTTGATAAATGTCTAAATATTCGGCTATTTTGGCCATATGAAAAATAGTAAATGACTTTTAAAAATTCTGAGAAAAATATATGTTCACTATGAGACTATATTATGCTAAATTTCAGAAAAGAAATATTTTTGGAACTGATTTGGTATTTTTCATGAAAATGGTCTAGTTATGAGTAAATGAATTAAATATGTTTTGTGAAGAAAGAAAATTGAAAAATAAGATTTTATGGCTTGAGAATCCTATATGAGGTATATGCAGATTTTTGATGAGGGTTTTGATTAATGATGATGAAATTGTAATTGTTGGCATTTTATGATGATTAAATGCATTAATTAGTAAAGTGTAAACAATTAAAATAAATTGTTTATAAATTTAAGTAATGTTATTCTTTCAATATCATTATACCGAAATATTGGTATGAATTTTATTGTAGAATTTTTATCTTTTGTGTCGGGGTTACTATTCATGAGTTACGAATATTACTCTTGAGATTAAAATTATATGTTGATCATATTATTTTTATCATCATATATAACATTTTTATAACCCTAATGATGATATTTCTCTTTCACTGGAGTGTAAAGATGGGTAGATTATTGGTATGATCATGACTAGGGTTCTCTTTGGCCTGTAGTGCAAAGTTGAATTGTGACTGGTATGATCATGACCATTGAATTTATAATTGAATATCTTAAGCTTAAGTGCAAAAGTGAATTGATCAACATGGTTATAATTATTGTTTATATAAATTCTGAAATGATTATATATTTCTTTGAGATATGAATATATTTGGCCTGTAGTGCAAATGTGAATTGTTGATGAATATCTTTGGCATGTAGTGCAAAGATGGCCTGTTGATGAATATCTTTGGCCTGTAGTGCAAAGATGAACTGTTGTTGAATATCTTTGGCCCGTAGTGCAAAGATGGTTTGTTGATGAATATCTTTGGCCCGTAGTGCAAAGATGGATTTGTTAGTATGATTATAAACAGGAATTGTGATTTGGTATAACCATGATCTTTGATGTTTCAGGTAAAGACAGGTGATGAAAATATTCTTCGTCCTGGGTGCGAAGAAAAATTTATAGTCACAATTATGATTATGAGTTATTCATATGATTGTGGAAAGGAACTGTTGAGTGATGTTACATGGATAAAACATTGTTGATGGATTTTTAACATGGAGAAGATAATAGACTTTATAGTCTATTTGACTCTTCTAATGGATTGCTCGTTCCGCTGCAACTATGGTTGAAATTTTTATCATTTACCATATGTTCTAAATCTCTGATTTATTATTGATGAAGGCTATTGATAATTTAATTATCTTTAGTCATGATATTCTTTACTGAGCTAGTTGTGCTCACCCTTTTGCTTCACAATTCCTTTCAGGTAATAAGAGTGTAGCTGGGTCGAGCGAGGGTAACGGGAAAATAGAACGGTGGTCTCTAGCTGTGGAGGTTCTCCCGAAGCAGTATAGAAAAGTTCATTTAGTAGTTATATTTGGTGAATCCAATAGGGTAAGGTGTACCCAACGTTGGAAGGGTGGTTTGCCACTATCATACAAGATGTCTAACGACATACAACCTCGTGTCATCATAAGACAGGGATGTGCTCATCCACTTGCTGGGTATATATACGAGCACTACCTATATAATCTTGGTGTTTGTTTAAAGTATAATTCTCAATTGGAGACAGTAGAGATAATGATATGTCAAGAGAAGACTCACCATTGGGAAGAATATGATTGTAATCTTCTCGTTTTTCTATGGGGTCTATTGGGTCAACCAAGGATAATTCTGTGGCCATATGATATCTATCATAACCTAGACGCGTGGCCTCCCATGTACGAAGGTTTCCTTGAGCACTTCCCACAGATTCTAGTTTCTAAAATAGTTTTTGACTGTACCTTTATGTAAGGTACCTTTGTGAGGTGCTGATACATGATGGTGTCCAATGTCACATTTGGTATATATTTGTATCCAAACTCACAGCATATGTGTTGTTGTATTTTGCACGACAATTGTTGTAATAAAGTTGTAGTTGTTTTCTGTACCATGTATTTGACGACTCAGAATGGGTTGGATGGAATGGACCTATTTTGGGGTTGTTACACCTCCTCGTACGTTAAATCTTCGGCTATCTCGTATGGTTCTAACTCAATTATGTGGTTCGGGTCTTTCACATATTTACGAAGCACAGATATGTGAAAAACATTATGAACACGAGACATGCTTGGAGGTAATGCGAGTCTATAGGCCACATTTTCTATTCGGTCAAGAATCTCAAATGGACCGACAAATCGTGGATTGAGCTTTTCTCTCTTCCCAAATCTTGTAACTCCTTTCCATGGTGCAACATATAACAATACATGATCCCCAATATTGAATTCTACATCCTTCCGATGAAGATCCGCATAACTCTTTTGTCGATCTTGTGCCGTTTGTATACGTTGTCGAATTATTTGGATCTTCTCTGTAGTTATGCGTACCAATTCTGGTCCCAACAATGTTGCTTCACCCACCTCGTCCCAGCATACTGGAGATCGACACTTTTGTCCATATAAGGCTTCAAATTGAGCCATACCTATACTTGCCTGATAACTGTTGTTGTAGGAGAATTCCACCAGTGGCAAGTACTTATCCCAACTTCCTTTGAAATCTAGAACACAGAGTCTTAATAGATCTTCAAGGGTTTGAATAGTCTTCTCTGATTGCCCGTCCGTTTGAGGATGGTATGCTGAACTAAATCGTAAATCCGTGCCCATAGCTTTCTGCAAGCTAACCCAAAATGGTGAAGTGAATCTTGGTTCACGATCCGAAACTATGGATACTGGCATGTCATGCAATCTCACAATCTCATTCACGTACATACTAGCAAGACGTTCAAGAGAATAAGTCTCACGTATAGGCAAGAAATGGGTAGACTTTGTTAATCTATCAATAATGACCCAAATCGCATCTATGCCTTGAGAAACCTTGGGAAGACCTGTAACGAAATCCATAGTAATGTGTTCCCACTTCCATTTCGGGATCTCAAGTGGTTGCAATGGACCCTTTGGCACTTGATGTTCCGCCTTTACACGTTGACAAGTTAAACACCTCGAGATAAACTCCGCGATCTCTTTTTTCATATTGCTCCACCAAAATGTATGTCGAAGATCGTGATACATTTTGGTACTCCCGGGATGGATTGCAAACGGTGTGTTGTGTGCCTCCATCATTATTCTATGCTTCAAGTCAAAATCGTTAGGAACACAAAGTCTGGAGTTGACTCGAAGTATTCTTTCTTCATCGATTCTTGCTTCTGGAATAGCACCTTCTTGCACTTTCTTCTTCATACGCATCAGCTCTATGTCCGTAGCTTGAGCGGCTTTAACTTTATCAATTAAAGTCGGTTCTGCTCGTATATTTGATATCATCATGTGGGTACTTAGAGCCTTCATCTCTATCTCCATCCTTTACAAATCATACAAAATGGGCCTTTGTGTTAACACCATTGCACTCGTACCCGCGTATGATCTTCTACTCAATGTGTCAGCTACTACGTTCGTTTTTTCAGGATGATATTGGATGGTATGATCGTAATCTTTCAACAGCTCAAGCCAACGTCGTTGCCTCATGTTGAGTTCTTTTTGGGTTAAGAAATATTTGAGGCTTTTATGATCCGTATAGATCTCCACTTTCTCCCCATACAGGTAGTGTCTCCAAATCTTCAACGCAAAAACGACTGCTGCCAACTCCAAATCATGAGTATGATAATTCCTCTCATATTCTTTGAGTTGTCGCGAGGCATATGTTATGACTTTTCCATGTTGCATGAGAACACATCCTAACTCTTTGCCTGAAGTATCGCTGTAGATAACAAATCCATCCGAACCAGAAAGTATTGTCAGAACAGGTGCCGAAATGAGTCTCCTCTTGAGTTCTTGAAAACTCTTCTCACAATCCTCGCTCCAACCGAATTTTGTATCCTTCCGAGTCAGCTGAGTTAACGGAGTAGCGATTCTAGAAAATCCTTCCACGAATCTCCGATAATACCCAGCTAAACCCAGAAAGCTACGTACTCTCTCACTTTTAAAATTAGATATACAATTTGATTTTTAGAGTTAAATGACGATATTTTGAATTTTAAAATTAGTACGACTTATAAAAATTTAAAATAAAATAAATTTTATAATTATTAATTTTTATTATATATATATATTATACAATTATAATAATTATATTAATTAAAATTAAATAAATTGGAAGCGTATATTATTGGGGTAGCTAGCTAGGGCCTAATGGCTGGCTAACTGGTGAGAAATGAGCTAAATTCTGTGTACATATCTGTCAAACAAAATTTGCTGCTTTCTTTTCTTTATCTCTCCTACCTTAACCTGTCGCTCGTTCTCCCAAAATATGTTATCTTGTCTAATATCTCTTTCTTTTTCATGTTGTACTTATCACTTAAAATTGCGTTTGAATTAAAAAAATAGAATAAAAATTAGAATAATTTATTTTATTTTAATTATAATGAGTTATTTTATACTCTCCTTATCCCAAAACTCTCACAACTCAATGATATAAAAAACTACTCATAAGGCTTTGAGCAAAAAATCTTGGGCAAAAATATTAAATTTCAGTCGAAAATAGCAAAAAAAATAACAATAGTTCAATTTATTTCAATCACAACTAAACATAATTTTTTTTCATTCTATAATAATAAGTGATTCCATTCCTACCTTTATTACTTTATCTCCATTCTTCTCCCACGCTACTAAATGGACTTAATTCCAACTGTCTCGCTCTATATTCAACAACACACCACTTATGGTATCAATGGGGCTTCAAATATTTGATACTTGCATTAGATTAAACATAGGATGGATTACTTATAATATCTTCAACAGTCTTTTCAATTATTTTGAAAATTTTAAATAGGTAAGTTATATCAGAAATTTTTTTTTTAACAGTTTCTTCAATTTTAGTTGTGACGCCCCCAAAATTAGGTATACATCACCCATCTTGGGTCGTCAGATACATAGTACAGAATACAAATACAACTAATTAATACATCTGTCGTGTACAATACGACAAAACATAAACTGTGAGTTTGAATACAAATATTATCTTCTAGAGAGTATTCATACTCAAAAGGAGTCCTCATTACATTTATTAACACACCATTACATAGAATAGTGAGGACTACTAACTAATACTATCATTCGGACCATCACTCCGTACCCCGACTTGTCCCAGCTACATTCTCATTTCCTGAAGAGAACAGTGAAAGAAAGGGTGAGCTCAACTAGCCCAGTAAGAAATATTATGACTAAGATAATGCAGAATAAATTATCATTAGCCTTCAACAATGTTAAACTGATAAAATATAATAGACATCAAGTTTAACTGTAGCGGAACAAGCAATCCATTAAAAGAGTCAAGTAGAAAATAAACTCTACTATCTTTTATGATTTAAAAGATTTTCCAACACTGTGATCGCTGAGACTCAGCTTAATAAAATAATCCACATCATCGAATCACCCCTGCACTACGGCCAAGGATATTCGTATATTCATTAATGGTCATGATCATGCCAACAACTGTCCATCAATGCACTACGGGCCAATGAGGACTTTTACCACATCATTTGTAACATTACGGTCATGATTATACCGAATAATCCCTGGTCATAATCATACCAAGTCCATCTATGCACTACATGCCACAGATGACTTTCAACATTTTATAAACATGAGGATGATGACAATGATATAAGAATTCAATAAAACAAGTTCAAGAATTAATTTATCCAGGAATTAACAACGTCCAAATTGTCAACATGATACTGCATTGTGGAGTAAAATTCAAGAATGCTTAGAAGAATATTTTCTTGAAAAGATACTGGATGAAACGCAACTATCAAGGATATTCCACAAATTTCATGGAGTATAGAAGTCAAAACTTAACCAACTGAGTACAATAAAGAATGGAATAACAAAAGAAATCACCATGCATGCGATAGACCGCACAGACAGGTTATTCCAATAGAATAATAAATAATGGAACCAGGTCCGGCGTAAACGCACAGACAGGATATTCCGACAGAATAATAAATAATGGAACCAGGTCCGGTGTAAAACACACAGACAGGATATTCCAACAGAATAATAATAAAACGGAACCAGGTCCGGTGTAAAACACACAGACAGGATGTTCCAACAGAATAATAAACGGAACCAGGTCCGGTGTAAAACACACAGACAGGATGTTCCAACAGAATAATAGAAGAATGTCACCAAGTATAGGGTAGACCGCGTATACTGGTTATTCCAACAGAATAATAACAAATGGAATAACAGAAGTTCTCTTCATGAATATAAAAGAAATAATATTCCCTACCTTAAAAGAACTGGATATTGGAAAAGTGATGTAGCAGAATACTTTTATTCTCTCTCTCTTATTCTCTCTATACTTTCTCTCTCTATAGCTTGAATGAATTCGTGAAAAATAATGAAGCCCTAGGCCTCTATTTATAGAAAAACTGAGGGTGGCTCTTGGTCTTAACGAAGGGTCAAATGACTCTTGGTCTTAACGAAGGGTCAAATGACTCTTGGTAATATTGAAGGGACAACTACTATTGACGAAAGTAATTACTATTGACCAAGGTAAATACTATTGACGAAGGTAATTACTATTGACCAAGGTAAATACTATTGACGAAGGTAATTACTATTGACCAAGGTAAATACTATTGACGAAGGTAATTACTATTGACCAAGGTAAATACTATTGACGAAGAGACTCTTAGATGATGACATATGGCCCCCCATAAAATAACCAAACTTACCACAACGTCTCAATAATATAACATATTATACAGATGATACTATGACAATAATTTAAGAGATATGATGCAGCAATTACTGTAGCAATAATTGAGTATAGCTGAGTGACTTCTCACGTAAGCATCAATAATCAATACCGTGTGCTACTATGCAACCACGCGTATTACTGTACTTTTACTACCGAGTAGTTCAACAGTTTTAACGATTTTAACGGTAACACCTCAGCCGTTATTTTTATAGAAAGATAATTCTGTCGTTTTCTCAATCCGACAATAATTCCGTTGTGGGGTCCACCAATGATTGTGCCGTCGTACGAATATTCCCCGACAAAAAGAATATTCTCCGACCAAACGAATATTTTATAACAACTTGCTTACTTTGCAAAATTTATAAATATTACCCACAACTATAACATTATATCAAATTAACTCCATAATATTCAAAAATGATATTTATAGAAAATTCATCTTTATTTATAAAAATTGGGGTCTTACAACCTCCCCTTCTTATGAAATTTCGCCCTCGAAATTAGGGTACGTACCTGGTATGTCGAAGAGGTAAGGATACCTTGATTTCATTTCTGATTCTAACTCCCAAGTCATTTCCTCAACATCGTGGTTTCTCCACAAAACTTTAACTTGAGGTATAACCTTGGAGCGTAGAATATGTTCCTTCTTATCCAAGATTTGAACAGGAACTTCTTCATACGTCAAATCCTCCGCTATTTCGTCCGGTTCTAACTCAATAATGTGGTTCGGGTCTTCCACATATTTGCGTAACATGGATATGTGGAAAACGTTATGAACACGAGACATACTTGGCGGTAAAGCGAGTCTATAAGCCACAGTTCCTACTCGATCGAGGATTAAAAATGGACCGATGAATCGAGGATTTAGCTTTCCTCTCTTTCCAAATCTCGTAACTCCTTTCCATGGAGCAACACGTAAGAACACATGATCTCCTACATCAAATTCCACGTCCTTTCGATGAAGATCAGCATAACTCTTTTGTCGATCTTGTGAGGTTTTTATACGTTGTCGGATCGTTTGAATCTTTTCTGTAGTCATACGTACCAACTCCGGTCCCAACAACGTTGCTTCGCCCACCTCATCCCAGCATACTGGAGAACGACATTTTCTTCCATACAATGCTTCGAATGGAGCCATGCCAATACTTGCTTGATAACTGTTGTTGTAGGAAAACTCCACCAATGGTAAGAACTTGTCCCAACTTCCCTTGAAGTCAAAGACACAGAGTCTTAATAGATCTTCAAGAGTTTGAATAGTCCTCTCTGATTGTCCGTCCGTCTGAGGATGATATGCTGAACTAAATCGTAACTCCGTGCCCATAGCTTTTTGTAAACTAACCCAAAATCGTGAAGTGAATCTTGGGTCTCGGTCAGAAATTATGGATACTGGCATACCATGCAGTCTTACAATCTCGTTTATGTACATACGAGCAAGACGTTCAAGTGTATAAGTTTCTCGTATCGGTAAGAAATGAGCAGACTTGGTCAATCTATCAACAATGACCCAAATCGCATCAATACCTTGAGAAACCCTAGGAAGACCGGTAACGAAATCCATGGTAATGTGCTCCCACTTCCATTCTGGAATTTCAAGTGGTTGCAATGGACCTTTTGGTACTTGATGCTCCGCTTTGACTCGTTGACAAGTTAGACACCTTGAGATAAACAACGCTATCTCTCTCTTCATATTGCTCCACCAAAATGTATGACGAAGATCATGATACATTTTGGTACTTCCAGGATGGATTGCAAACGGTGTGTTGTGCGCCTCCATCATGATTTCATACTTTAAATCAGGGTTGTTAGGAACACAAAGTCTGGAGTTGACTCGAAGTATTCCTTCTTCATCGATTCTTGCTTCCGGCATAACACCTTCTTGCACTTTCTTCCTCATACGCATCAGCTCCAGGTCTGTAGCTTGAGCAGCTTTAACTTTATCGATTAAAGTCGGTTCTACTCGTATATTCGCCATCATCACATGGGTCCCTGGAGTCTTCAACTCTATCTCCATCCTTTGCAAGTCACACAAAATGGGCCTTTGCGTTGTTAATATTGCACTTGTACCCGCATATGATCTTCTACTCAATGCGTCAGCTACCACGTTCGCTTTTCCAGGATGGTATTGAATGGTATGATCATAATCTTTCAACAGTTCAAGCCAACGTCGTTGTCGCATGTTGAGTTCCTTTTGAGTGAAGAAATATTTGAGGCTTTTATGATCCGTAAAGATCTCCACTTTCTCCCCATACAAGTAATGCCTCCAAATTTTAAGTGCAAAGACAACAGCTGCCAACTCTAGATCATGAGTAGGATAATTCCTCTCATATTCCTTGAGTTGTCTTGATGCATAGGCTATGACTTTTCCATGTTGCATGAGAACGCATCCCAACCCTTTGCTCGAAGCATCACTGTAGATGACAAATCCCTCCGAGCCAGATGGTATTGTTAGAACAGGTGCTGAAATGAGTCTCCTCTTGAGTTCTTGAAAACTCTGCTCACATTCTTCGCTCCAACCGAACTTTGTATCTTTCCGAGTCAGCTGAGTTAATGGAGTAGCGATTCGAGAAAATCCTTCCACGAATCTCCGATAATAACCAGCTAAACCAAGAAAGCTACGTACTTCGGTCACTGATTTAGGTTGCTCCCAGCTTTGAATAGCTTCAATCTTTGCCGGGTCAACAGATATTCCACGACTTGATACTACGTGCCCAAGGAATGCTACCTCTTCCAGCCAGAACTCGCATTTCTTCAACTTGGCATAAAGCTTGTATTCACGAAGCTTTTGGAGTACCAGCCTCAAGTGTTGCTCATGATCTTCACGGCTTTTGGAATAAACAAGGATGTCATCGATAAAGACGACCACAAAGTGATCCAAATATTCCTTAAATACCCTGTTCATCATATCCATGAAGGCAGCAGGAGCATTAGTCAATCCAAAAGACATAACTAAGAATTCATAATGCCCATACCGAGTTCTGAAAGCCGTCTTTGGAATATCCTCAGTTCTAACCTTCAGCTGATGATATCCAGAACGAAGATCGATCTTTGAAAAGAATTGTGCTCCTTGCAACTGGTCAAACAGGTCATCAATACGTGGCAATGGGTACCTATTTTTGATGGTGACATGATTCAACTCCCGATAATCAATACAAAGTCGCATACTCCCATCTTTCTTCTTCACGAACAGAACAGGAGCACCCCAAGGAGAAGTACTAGGACGAATAAAACCAATGTCTAACAATTCCTGCAGTTGGGTCTTTAACTCCTGAAGTTCAATAGGAGCCATTCGATATGGGGCTTTGGAAATGGGTTTTGTACCGGGTTCAAGGTCGATACAAAATTCAATTTCACGCTCTGGGGGTAGGCCAGGAAGTTCTTCGGGAAATACGTCAGGAAATTTATTAACAACAGAAATATCATTCAAAGCTGACGTATTTTTGTTTAGATCTGTGACATGAGCTAAGAAAGCTTGACATCCGTTTTTCAATAAACGAATAGCTTTATGGCTTGAGATGACAGCGATTGATTTTAATGGTTTGGTTGCTTGAATTCGCATAATAGGTCGATTAGGAATATGAAAGCTAACAACCTTACGAAAACAATCAATTTTTGCATAATGAGTAGTTAACCAATCAATCCCTAGAATCACGTCAAATGCAAGTATTTTTAATGAAATCAGATCGATAGGTAATGTGTGGGTACCAACTTGAACCAAACAAGACTTATAAACAGTGGAGGTAATGAAGGTTTCTCCCAACGGAGTTTCCACAGATAAGTCAAAGTCTAATTTCTCCGGAATCAAATTTAATCGATGAGCGCAAGTAGGAGAAATAAAAGAATGGGTTGAACCGGTATCAAATAAAGTATAAACTTCTTTAGAGTTTATAATAAGCTTACCCGTGATGACCTCATTCGGGTTCCTTGCTCTCTGGGAGTTCACAACAAACGCTCTCCCTTGCACAACCGGTTTTGACTTTTCTGGGACGGCTTTTGGTGCCTCCATCCTAGCTGAATTTGTCTTCGGTAAACGACAAAATCGGGCTAAATGACCTTCTCTTCCACAATTATAACATGCTTTGGACGGCATCGCGCAGTTTGGACTGATGTGCCCCTCCCCTCCGCATTTGAAACATATGATAGGTGGTCGTTCTCCTTCCTTAACGACAGGTGCTGGTGCTGACGTCTTTCCATCATTGTTGAATCTCCTCTTCTTGAAATGTCCATTCTTATTGTTTTGGCCCTGATTACCACCGAAGTGGTTACCATTTCTGGCCTGTTGATTCCCTCCACGCTTGTTGTCACCGCTTCGATGACTGCTCTCACTGGTATTATCATTTTGCCGGCTGCTCTCTTTTGGTTGCGTTGTCTCGTTATCGCGCTCCACCAACTGAGCCCTATTTACAACATCTGAATACAAACACAGTTTATGAGAAACAAGATGTTGACGTATCTCCGGCTTCAAACCTCTTAAAAACATCCGCGTCATTCTTTCTTCATTATCCACCAGGTGGGACGCAAACCGGGATAACTCCGCAAATTTTGCCTCGTACTGCGACACGGTCATATTATTCTGCTCCAATTTGATGAACTCCACCTCCTTCATGTGACGAATACTCTCGGGAAAGTATTTGTCGTTAAACAGATCTTGAAACTTCTCCCAAGACATCTTCAGTGCGGCAGGTTGAGTACGCTTTATCGATTCCCACCAGTAATCTGCCTCTCCTCGCAACATAAAGGCGGCAAAGGGAACCTTTTGCTCCTCGGAGCAACCCAAGACATCAAATATCTTGGTGATCTGCTTTATCCATGTTTCAGCTACAAGTGGTTTGGGTTCTCCCTTAAACTCCGGTGGTCCCAGCTCCTTAAACTGTTTAGCGGTGACCGCCTGAGAGTTTCCAGTATTTCCACCTACGTTGTGGACAGGAGCCGCTTTCACCTGTTGTTGCATGAATTGCATAAAGCCTCTGAACATTTGATCATTCATCATTTGGTCAGTGTTGTTGTTTGCATGAGGATTGACACCTTCCTGATGCACATTATCCTGATTATTGATATGTGGTGAATCAACAGTCGTCTGTGCTCCATTGCTATTCTCAACGTTCTCAGATGCCATTTTCAGATACTGCCACAAAATAAAAATTAATTGATATGTCATATATTATCCTTATATTATGACCGACCAATTAAATACCATGCAAATAAACTTAGGTATGTCATACTAGCGAAGGAATTCCCCGTCTCTCCCCTCCTAGTTCTATTCTCACATCTTAGCCAGGGATCATATCCCTAAGCTCTGATACCAACTGTGACGCCCCCAAAATTAGGTATACATCACCCATCTTGGGTCGTCAGATACATAGTACAGAATACAAATACAACTAATTAATACATCTGTCGTGTACAATACGACAAAACATAAACTGTGAGTTTGAATACAAATATTATCTTCTAGAGAGTATTCATACTCAAAAGGAGTCCTCATTACATTTATTAACACACCATTACATAGAATAGTGAGGACTACTAACTAATACTATCATTCGGACCATCACTCCGTACCCCGACTTGTCCCAGCTACGTTCTCATTTCCTGAAGAGAACAGTGAAAGAAAGGGTGAGCTCAACTAGCCCAGTAAGAAATATTATGACTAAGATAATGCAGAATAAATTATCATTAGCCTTCAACAATGTTAAACTGATAAAATATAATAGACATCAAGTTTAACTGTAGCGGAACAAGCAATCCATTAAAAGAGTCAAGTAGAAAATAAACTCTACTATCTTTTATGATTTAAAAGATTTTCCAACACTGTGATCGCTGAGACTCAGCTTAATAAAATAATCCACATCATCGAATCACCCCTGCACTACGGCCAAGGATATTCGTATATTCATTAATGGTCATGATCATGCCAACAACTGTCCATCAATGCACTACGGGCCAATGAGGACTTTTACCACATCATTTGTAACATTACGGTCATGATTATACCGAATAATCCCTGGTCATAATCATACCAAGTCCATCTATGCACTACATGCCACAGATGACTTTCAACATTTTATAAACATGAGGATGATGACAATGATATAAGAATTCAATAAAACAAGTTCAAGAATTAATTTATCCAGGAATTAACAACGTCCAAATTGTCAACATGATACTGCATTGTGGAGTAAAATTCAAGAATGCTTAGAAGAATATTTTCTTGAAAAGATACTGGATGAAACGCAACTATCAAGGATATTCCACAAATTTCATGGAGTATAGAAGTCAAAACTTAACCAACTGAGTACAATAAAGAATGGAATAACAAAAGAAATCACCATGCATGCGATAGACCGCACAGACAGGTTATTCCAATAGAATAATAAATAATGGAACCAGGTCCGGCGTAAACGCACAGACAGGATATTCCGACAGAATAATAAATAATGGAACCAGGTCCGGTGTAAAACACACAGACAGGATATTCCAACAGAATAATAATAAAACGGAACCAGGTCCGGTGTAAAACACACAGACAGGATGTTCCAACAGAATAATAAACGGAACCAGGTCCGGTGTAAAACACACAGACAGGATGTTCCAACAGAATAATAGAAGAATGTCACCAAGTATAGGGTAGACCGCGTATACTGGTTATTCCAACAGAATAATAACAAATGGAATAACAGAAGTTCTCTTCATGAATATAAAAGAAATAATATTCCCTACCTTAAAAGAACTGGATATTGGAAAAGTGATGTAGCAGAATACTTTTATTCTCTCTCTCTTATTCTCTCTATACTTTCTCTCTCTATAGCTTGAATGAATTCGTGAAAAATAATGAAGCCCTAGGCCTCTATTTATAGAAAAACTGAGGGTGGCTCTTGGTCTTAACGAAGGGTCAAATGACTCTTGGTCTTAACGAAGGGTCAAATGACTCTTGGTAATATTGAAGGGACAACTACTATTGACGAAAGTAATTACTATTGACCAAGGTAAATACTATTGACGAAGGTAATTACTATTGACCAAGGTAAATACTATTGACGAAGGTAATTACTATTGACCAAGGTAAATACTATTGATGAAGAGACTCTTAGATGATGACATATGGCCCCCCATAAAATAACCAAACTTACCACAACGTCTCAATAATATAACATATTATACAGATGATACTATGACAATAATTTAAGAGATATGATGCAGCAATTACTGTAGCAATAATTGAGTATAGCTGAGTGACTTCTCACGTAAGCATCAATAATCAATACCGTGTGCTACTATGCAACCACGCGTATTACTGTACTTTTACTACCAAGTAGTTCAACAGTTTTAACGATTTTAACGTAATACCTCAGCTGTTATTTTTATAGAAAGATAATTTTGTCGTTTTCTCAATCCGACAATAATTCCGTTGTGGGATCCACCAATGATTGTGCCGTCGTACGAATATTCCCCGACAAAAAGAATATTCTCCGACCAAACGAATATTTTATAACAACTTGCTTACTTTGCAAAATTTATAAATATTACCCACAACTATAACATTATATCAAATTAACTCCATAATATTCAAAAATGATATTTATAGAAAATTCAACTTTATTTATAAAAATTGGGGTCTTACATTAGTCATCAAATCTGTAACCTCCTTCTCACTATTTAAATTTGTAACCTCATTCTCACTCTTCAAATTTATAATTAAAGGTTAAAAATATTTATTACGTTTGATGAGTTTGATGTACAACTCATTGAATTAAAGAGACTGGTGAGACACGAAATATGAAAGTAATAAATAATACTCTTTAAATTGCCAAGTAAGTCAACAATCTTCAATTTGAAAAAAAAAATTTGCTACTACTCTTAGAGATGCTCTTGCTTATTGTATTAATTGGGCTTGAAATATTTGATAATTCTATTAAATTAAACATTGGAGTGAGCTATCAATCTTTACCGGTAAAATAATACTATGATCAATAGGTTTTAAGTTTAGTTGTTGTTGTTATGTTTAAGGTAACATAAATCAAATAGTTTAAGTTGAATACCTAACATTCTTGATTTCTTTCATTTAACAAAAATATACAAATTTAATAAATCAAATTTAAAGGCGTGAAAAGAGGTAGCTAGTTTTTAACTGAATTACGATTAATTTGGACAAAATCCCATAAAAATTAAGAAATGAGTTCATTGTCATTAGCTTTAAATTATTACTCCCTCCGTCCCATGATAAAAATCTTTATTATTATTTTGAGTAGTCCTATGTTAAATATCTATTTTTCTTTAATAACCAAATTTTTATATATATTTTTCTATTATACCCATAACATTAAATATCTCATATTTTTTTTATTCTAATTCTCTCTCCATATTTAATAACATTATTATGAATAATTTTATCATTTCATTTATCTTCTTAATATGCGTAAAAAGTCTATCAGAATTTTTATCCTGGGACGGAGTGAGTAGTATATATGTACATATGTTTAAAATCTATGATTTGAAATGCAGAGGATCCCAGCTCCTTGTCCGAAAGACCCCACAATTAGTGCCAATAATTGATCATTATCCCAATAATCCTATCTGTATTCTTGCTGGCAAGCGGCAACACAACACTATTCTCTCCGACTCCTTCAATCTCTTCCCTCCATTCTCCTTAAACCCTAACCCCAAATCCCCTTCTCTCTTAAAACCCACAATCCCACCAACCAGCTTCTTGCCCTATAATCTCACGAATCCAGGATCAATCCCCTATTCTCTAACACAACCCGAATAAAAAAACCCAATCATGATTCCTCAATTTTATATTATAGCCTTCTCAATTCTTTCATTTTCAACCCATTTCTGTTTTTCAAGTTCTGAATCATCATCAGAATCAATTTATGATGTGCTTAAATCACACGGTTTGCCCATGGGTTTACTCCCAAAGGGTGTTACAGACTTCAGCCTTGGTGATTCTGGGAGATTCCAAGTTCATTTGGATCAAGCTTGCAATGCCAAGTTTGAAAATGAATTGCACTACGATCGAAACGTTTCGGGTACTTTGACTCTCGGGAAGATCGATGGGTTGACGGGTATTTCGGCCCAAGATTTATTTTTGTGGTTCCCTGTCAACGAAATTCGGGTTGATGTTCCAAGTTCTGGACTAATTTACTTTGATGTCGGTGTTGTTTCTAAGCAATTTTCTCTTTCTTCCTTTGAAACTCCTAGGGATTGTTTGGCTGTTCAGTTGCCAGATCTTCAAGGGGTTAGGAGCATCACTAAGCCTGCTGCTTCTAAGGTTTTTCTTCCTTCATTGCTCAATTCAGGTTTCTAGATTATAAAAACTGAAAATTATGTGTTGTTTATTGAAGTTGCTGATTTTGACAAGGCAATTAATGAGAAAAGTTATTAGTGTGTGTTTGGGTGCAGGAAATTTATGCTCTTTTAGACTCTAATTCGATTTTAATGATCCAAATGCAGGGTTCATACTATTGAATTTTAGGATTGTGGTTCAATTAGGTAGTACTCCCTTCGTTTCTTAATATAGGTCGTTTTAAGGTTATGCACAAGTATTAAGGTAAATTGTATAGCATTAACTATAATATTAATTGTCTATATTACCCTTGTATTGGAATAAGATATTGTTTTTTATTGGACAAAAAATAATAAGAGAACCAAAATTACATTTAATATTTGGGGTAATATTGGAAACTAAGCAATTAATGCTTACTTGAAATTCTAAAACGACTTATATTAATGAACAAAAATATTTCTCTAAAATGACTTATATTAAGGAACGGAGGGAGTATTATTTCCACAAGTAAAATTTGATATTTTCATATGGCTTTCTCACATGAATGTGGGTCTCATTTATTATGAATGTGAGGAAAGCCTTGCGGAAGTATCAGTTTCTCTTGTGAAACTATCAATTCCCTTCTGAAAAGTTGTAGAAATTTGAAGGATCCATCATTGTATTATATTGGATGACAATGTGAAACAAGAGGGGTTAAGCATGGTGTCAGAAGCCTTTCATTTTTACCCTCTTTCAAATCAAAATTTAACTAAGCAGCTTAATTTAGTCAGTGTATCAGATTTTAAAAAAGTATGCGCCATTAGAGCTTTTTAATCTTGGATATGAATTATGAACATTGTATGCTTGATTTAGCTTTGGACTGTGACCTTATGTTATAGTAGTCCAGTTATATTCTGGAATTAACTGTGCTGATCTATTCTTCTGTTTTTATTTGCAGACTTCATCTGGAAATTTCAGATACCAACTTGATCATAAAGATTTGGCAAGGGCTATTTAATGAGTTGTTAGGTGGCAATGATGCATGTTTTGCACAATAGCTCAATCAAGTCATGGATATTCCATTCCTTGTATGTACATGTCTACAGAGAGTTTGGTTTAGCAGGTCCTACGCGTTATTCCAGTGTGCTTGCTTGCAGTTTTTGGTATAGTGTAGAGTCTGCAAACTTGTCTTGCCAACTCCTGTTGCTTCAACATTTATTGGTGAATTTTGCTGAGAGGATGGTAATCAAGAAAATATTAAACTTCGTGGGTGTCTTATATGGGTTAAAGTACAGAAGAATACGGATGGGAGCATCAGATCAAGGTTAATTATCAAGTAATAAACCTGCTAGAGTTTGTTTTCTGTGTTGAATTCATTATGAATATAGACATAAACGTTTACTTGAATCAAATATCTTTTTGTAATGTAATATTAGTTGATGAGACATACACAATTCTCTGGTGGAAGAAATAATATATAATGAGTTTATTTTTTGGCTTTTTGCTCTGTATAGGTGATGCTCTTTCCTGTTCTTTTCGTGAAGTCATTATCAGTTTAATTATTGGCATCACTGCATCAGTTGGTATTTTCTTCTTGGCCTTTCTACGAAATCTTTGCTATCCGTGATTGCTGTATTATTTTCAATTTAATGAGGTTTTGAGGTGTAAGAACTCATTAGGAATATTTGATAATAAAGTTTTATTTGTTACTTTCTTTGCAGATATACTATTACATTCATAGTCCAATATAAACCTCTTAATTTATACTCTGGTTTCGAATACTAGACAGCTAGGAGAACAGAATTTGAATACTCAATGTGCAAAACTAACTACAGAAAAAGATTTGTAAGCCAAGTGAGGAAGTTGTGATAGTCACTGCTCAGATAGGCTGGTCTAATTTGGTTTGAAGATATGGGGCTTTATTTATGAAAAAGAATCCATGAAATCTTTGATTGCCATTCTTTGTTGTATTTATTCAAGAAAAGGGGAAAAAAACTAAATACTACAAAAATTCCGTGTGTAAAATATACTTGGGTTGAAAAGGGAAAGAAGTAGGAAGAAAAATTAAGAAGAGCTAGCTGCCTTTGTATTGTGAAAATAAAGAATATGTTATTTCCATAATAAGGGGATATATACTTGTTGAAAGTGATTAAAATGTTGCAAGGTTTTAAGATTTTAGGTGTATATATTGTTCTGATAGTTTATCAGCATCTTGAATTGAATGGTGGAGTGAGTAGGCTAATTCATTCTTTGAATAATAACAGTATGTCAAAACTATAGCAATATGATGGTGATGTCAAAGTGTTTGGATATAATATTGTAAGGTATGGTGATGTCACTCATCAAACAATGATCTAAATCCTTCAGTAAATCCTAAAAATTATCATGATGGTGCTCTTTTAGTTTGTTATAATAAGCATCTCATCTGGAATCTGCATAGGCAGCAAACAAACAATATGCTCTAGTCCAGGGAAAGTAATATGCCTTTTGCCTTTTGGCCTTTTGGGTTCCTACTATGTATATATGTATATGTGGTGCACACCTTTTTATATATAGTTTGTGTTCAATTGGTATATAATTCGGTTTATTTACATGCACCCTTTACATCTTAATTATATATTTATATATCAGGGAACCCGCAGTGATGCAGGGATGGTTAAAATTTTCTTTTTGTTTAATCCCGTGGGGCTACAAATTTTAAGAGTATTCTTAAAATTCATACATTTTATAAAGTAAATAAAAATAAAATGTATAATATCTAATCAGTAAGCATTCCTAACGGCCGCAAATTAAATCCGTTCTTTAATAAAAGTCATTTTAGAGAATTGTTTTTATTCTTTAATATAAGTCGTTTGAGAATTTTAAATAAGCATTAATTGCTTAGTTTTCAATAGTATCCCAAGTAATAAATATAAATTTGGTTCTCTCATTTTTTTTGTCTAATAAATAACATTCTCTTTTTTCAATATAAAGGCAATATAGACAATTGATGTTATATTTAATACTATATAATTATTTTTTTAATATTTGTATATAACTCTAAAACGACTTATATTATGAGTACTAGAGAGCAAAGTTTAATCAATAAAATTAAGCATCATGCACGTACATCACCTTTTAACATAAAGAGGAATTCTTAAACATGGGCGAATCTAGGATCCGTTCTCAGTAGGGGAGGATTTTTTAGTCTGACTGTATTAATGAAAGGGGTATAACCATTTTACCCTTTAATATATCAAAATTTTTTAATCACAAAAATAAAAAACTATTTTTATTACACACATTAGCTTAGTTATGCCCCACTCAGATAGTCAAAGCCTCAATTGGATGGAATTAATAGTTCAATCATCTAATTGACAAAATTAAAAGGTGAATCACCGAAGTGGAATACGGTTTATAGTTCAGGGTAATAAATTATATTTAAGCCTAATAAAAATAATAGGGACAAAAATACTTTAATATATATATATATATATATAAAATAAATTGGAATAATTCCAATAAACCGGAATTGGACAAAAAATTGACTAATTTATAGATCCTAAATTAATGAGATCCCAGTCTTTATTTATTAGTTATCCATTTTGCCCCTTAGCCTATTATAAAGATAAAACACAATTTTCAAAAATTAATAAGTATAATTATTGTATTAGATGGAAAAATATTACATAAAAGTTATCAAAAAATAAAGATAAAAATTGAAACTCATAATTGTCTCCTAGAAAACAAAAAAAATATATAATGCTTTTTGTTAAAAAAATTAAACACGGAAAAGTGATTATATATAAAGGGATATATACAAGTGATTAAACATAGAAAAGTGATTTTTTTTAATATTAATACATATTTAATATTGCAAACTACTTAAAAAAAATTTCTAAGTAAAAATTGTTATATTTCATAAATGGAAATAAATACAAATTACAATTTAAAGAAATAACTTTGCAAATTATTTATTTAAGAACGAAACCAAATGGAAGCCTTGACTTTTTAGAGTATACAATTGATAAATTATACTCTCTTTTATAAATTATTTTAAAATAAAATAAAAGTTATTTTACAGTGGAATACAATTGATAAATTATACTCTCTTTTATAAATTATAATATTATTATTAATTTTTATAAGTTAGTTTGATGCATTCTCAAACTTAATAATTTTGCTAATAATTGGAAAAATAATAAATTTTATAAGTAATAGTATTTTTTTTTCTAAATAAGTTGCAATATGTATTGATTAAATTTATATTAATTTTAAATTACAAAGTATCACAAAAAGATTAATAAATTAATAGCGATTTTATAATTAAAAACAAGAGGTTGTAGTATATTACATCTATTATAATAACGCATAAAACTAGTACAAAGGTAAAATAGTTACAACGGTCAAAACATACTTTGATTGTTAGAACTTTAAAATTTGAAATTTCATTATTTAATGAATCAATATAAGAAACATGTTGTGTACATAGTGAAAAAAATTAAATTATTATCTTGCATAATGACCCAATGACACCGAGAGTAGGAACAGAGATAAAAAAATTATTGTGAATGCTCTTATTGCTAGTTCACGAAGAGACGATCAACTAGCCCTTCCGATAGATTTGAGACGTTCAATGGGCCCTAATTCACTATATATGCTAGAGTTTTGGCTGCTCAAAACAGTTTCTAAGTTTGCTACCCGAGTCCATCACAAATTTTGATCTTTAAACAAACTAGGTATATATGTATAGGATTTTTCATATTTTGCTTATGTACAACTACAAAATAAGAAATATTAAAATTAGATTAATACTAGTGAATTCTTTTTCAATTATTCATTAAATGATAAAGGACTACAAAGCGACGACGAAATACGCTTTAAAAAATAGAAGATCTAATATTTAAAAAGCTTATCTAGAATGACTAGAAATTAAAGTAGAAAATATAATTAAAATTTGATCATTATGAACAAATCCAAAATCTTTGTAGATAGAGCCAATCATTAGTTCCCAATCATGTGGCAAATGGAATCCAATACACAAATCAATTAATAAAAGAATAAAAAAAACTTTTATTGCGTCACTTACACAATAAGAAAAAGACTTATTTCAGTTGAATATAAACCGGTTGGTGATTATTAGTCCATTTATATTGACTTTGAATATGAACATATGAAAATAGAAATTAAACAAATACAATATATAATGAACAGATAAAATACAATAGCACAATACGAACAATTTGAACAAAAAAATAGCGAAATAGAACTTACATGCACTGCATGTTGTGAATCAAGTCGCTGTGTGAAGAGATGCGCTGCCATACAAAAGAGGTGCGCCATCGTGACTATGGATCAGCGCCGAGAGATGGACAGAGAGTGAAGGGGATGGGAGAAAAAGAGAAGGATAGGGGTTGGAGAGGAGAATGGTTTTTTCAAGAGATAGGGGACGTCGGAGGTATGGCGGCGTGGGGTTAGATGGAGAGAGAGATAGAGAATGAGCTTTATAAGAGCATTCATAACAGTTTTTTTATCTCTATTCTACTCTGCAGTGCTATTGGGTCATTCTGTAAGATAGAGATTCAAAGCAATGCTATTGGGTCATTCTGTAAGATAGAGATTCAATTTTTTCACTATGTACCCAACAACTTCCTTATATTGATTCCTTAAATATTAAATTTTGAAATTTAAAATTTAAAAGTTAAAATTTGAAAGTTCCAACAATCAAATTTTTGAACGTTGTAACTATTTTTTATTTAAAAGTAACTGTTGTTTGAATTTAAAATTTGCAATTATTTTAATTTAAAAATAGATATTGCTAGAAATCAAAATGTGCAATGATCATTATGTATTTATGAGAACTAAAACAACATTATTTTAATCATAAAATAATAAAATTTATAATTAGTACGTAGTAATATTTTTTACAAAAATGATCAAAATCAAAATTTGACTAATTTTTTTTTTTTATAGTTCTCTTTCTTCTCTAAATCCTCTGTTTAAAAAATAAAAATGAGTGAATTTGATATGCATACCCAAATCAGCAATTAAGTGAGATAAGATCCTTTAACCAACATAAAATTGCAATAAATAGGGTGTAAAATGTCATTTTACATAAATAGGGAACGCTCTTTTGATTCCCTCACTCTGAGGAGTCAAATCATATATAGGGATTAAAATAGAGAATTAAATAAGGATAAGAAAACTGTTAGATACTGATTTATTGATAAATTCTTCAAATGTGGGGATAGAGAGTCTATTGGAAAAGCTGTTGTGAATGCTCTAATATGAAATGAAAATGGAACTAGGAGCTAGTGGCGCTGCTAACTTAAATAGGGTTTTAATTTATTTTGGTCGAAATTTTCTTAGAAATAAGTTAATTCTAATGAAATTTCTGTCGGAAATATGTGTCATTCTGTCGAGAATAGATTTTGTGCTAGCAGGAACTTTAACGCCAATAGATAATAATCATTTTCGATGGAATTCCGTCAGAATTAATATATTTTCGAAGGAATTAATTATTTTTGAGAGAAAATTCCGTCGAGAATATACTAATTCCGACAGAATTATTTTCGTCGAAAATAATTATACCGAAATTAACCACTTTTATTTTCTTGTAATGATAGGAATTCCTAAGCCCAAGAGTTAAGAATAACAAGTTCTTCATTGTCCCAAATAAAATAGGCACTTAGAATAACAAAATAAATTATATATATATATATATATATATATATATATATATATATATATATATATATATATATATATATATATATATATATATATGGACAATATGGACATACATAGCTGTGTATGGTTTATTTGTGTACTGTCTTTCAAAACTACGTCGTTTTGACAGATTTATTTTTAAAAAATTAAAATAGCTTCTCTTCCCCCAAATCAGAAATAAAAAATAAATTTGCCAAAACGACGTAGTTTTGATAGACTGTGCACAAATAAAATATACACAGCTGTGTATGACCATTATTCCTTATATATATATATATATATATATATATACATATATAGTCCGGATCAGGTCCGGACTTCCGGATTTTGTTAAAATACGGACATGTACAGACCTATTTTGTTATATGTATCCAAATCACACCCAAAACATTGTATTATAGAAAAATTTCAATTCTATAAAATATTAATTTTTTTTATAGTTGTTTTAAAAAAAAAGCAAAAAAAAATAAAGGTCCGAATTTTAGTACCATCAGGAAGTCCGGACCTGATCCTCATTATATATATATATATATATATAGGGAAACGATCCATATCATGTATTTACTATGGATAAAAAATGGGCAAATAACATCATAACCCTTCTTTACAATAATTAAGGGCTGTGAATTAATTGGTAAACTCGGTGTCTGCTAATTAAACAAGCAGATTGATTAAAAACATTTCTCGGACAATTTTTCCCCCATTAGCCGTTAACGTCTTCTGACTAAAAATTTCACTTCCGCTAGTTCAACTAGCGGATGTATAATTTAGCCACAAAGAATCCCAAATTCGGAATCCCAAACATGCTGATGAATCCCAAATCCAAATTATCACACAAGAAAAAATCACACAATGGAAATTATCACAACATATTGATAACTTTCGTATCCAATCTGTGCTTGATTCCAGGGATATACATGAAAACCATGGATGTTAGGAATACTGGAATTATAAAAATCAAACTCCATAGGAAATAAATTGGCCTGACGTGATCTGACATTGCTTAATATTTGATTGAGATCTGGCGTGATCTCTGAAGCATAATTTTTGGGATGCACGAGAGCATGTTACCAAATTGCGCGTGCTGCGGATATTGCTTATCTATAAAATTGGGGGCAATTGATCTGATATTGCTTATCTATCAAATTGGGGGCAATTTAGGGAGAGATTATTTTTTTAGCGTCCGCTAGTTCAACTAGCGGATGGTCAAGTTGCCTTTTTAATTTTAGTCCTTAATTTATGTAATGTGTGATAGAGATGCTATTTGCTCAATTTTCATCCATAGCAAATACATGTTATGGATCATTTCCTATATATATATATATATATATATATATATATATATATATATATATATATACGGTTTCTTTCAAAAATGTACCAAAGTCGCGGACTAAAGACGGACCAAGGAAAAAACGAGGAGAAACCAAAAAAATTTGCAGGTCAAAAATACCGGGTCGAAAACCCCTCCTTCTCTCTTACTCTTCCAATTCGTACAAAACTGGGATTTTAAATGGGTTCTATTCTGTACGAATTGGAAGAGTAAGAGAGAAGGAGAGGTTTTCGACCCGGTATTTTTGACCCGCGAATTTTTTTGGTTTCTAGTCGTTTTTTCCTTGGTCCGTCTTTAGTCCGCGACTTTGTTATATATGGGGACCGATCCATAGGAAACGTTGTAAAAAAAGTCTAGCCTTATAACAAATCTAGATCGTCCATCTGGATATCTAACAACTTATATTGCTCTCGTCCGCAGTTTAGTTTTTACTATTCCGCAGTTTAATACTGCGAACGGGACAAATGTCCAAAATATCCCTTTTAATACAAGTTTCCCGTCCGCAGTATTAAACTGCGTAGCCAGAAAACTTTTTAAAAAAAATCTTTAGCATCCGTAGTATTAAACTGCGAAGCCTTCTCTTTGGTATTATCTGATTGATTTCTTCTATTCCTTCTGCTCCTCTGCCTCTACACGTCTGACTACCTCCATCACAAAAATTTTCTTTAATCCCTAATTTTCAAATCAGATTTATATTGGGTTTTGTGATTTAAAAAAAAAAATTCATGGGTTTCTTCAGCAAATTTGAGATCAAACTTTGGATGTTGTATTCATGGAGAGATTTTTTAGTAAAGTATAAACCTGGCAAACGGACGGGCCAAGCCCAAATGGCCCGGGTGAGTGGCGGGCCGGACAAAAAACGGGCGGGCCAAAAAGGTACGGATTTTGATTGGCTAAATTTCTGCAGCCCAAAGCCCGGCCCGTGACGGACGAGCTGGGCCGGCCCGTGGGCCGAGACCAATTCATGCCTATTTTATGCTATTTTTTTGGGTTTGATCCAAACGGGTCGGCCGTGTGACGAGCCAGGCCAAAAACGGGCGGGCCAAAAACGTCCGAGATTTACTGAGCTAAAATTCTGTAGCCCAAAGCCCGGCCGCGGGCTTGGACCTGTTTTGCCGGGTCTATAAAGTACATGAATTTCTTCAAATAGGATGAAACCCAGATTGAATTACAAATTGGGGTTTCTCTCTATTAAGTCTAACTATCGGCATATTTGGGCATATGACCAAATTCGAAGGTAATTTCACAATTAACAAAAAGTTCGGGTTTTTTTTTTATTTTCATATGGTTGCGATTGCAAATTACGGATTTTATGTTATAAGTAAGGAAAACATGAAATATGAGGATGATTTTGGTGGGCGGTGGAACAGCCGCAATAGCAGATGTTGGAGAATTTGTTGTGGCTGAGGAGGGATGGTGGGAGGATGAGAAGGAAAGAAGATGGGGTGTTGTTGTAGAGAGAGAAAGTGGAGTGGGACTGTTGGGTTTCTAAAAAAATTCAAAGTTAGTTGTAAATTTATTTAATATTACTTAAGATAATAGTTATTTTTTTTAAGAGTAGTGCTACAGACACAAACTCTTTTACAAACATTTTACATACGGCTGATGTGGCATACTCCACCTCAGTGTATTGATCAACAAATTATTTCAATGTAGTCTTCGGTTCCACACAATATGCTGAGATGGAGTATGCCACATCAGCAGTTTGTAAAATATTTGTAAAATAATTTGTGTCTCTAGCATTATTCTTTTTTTAATTTTTTTAGTCAATCAGACGATTTTTTTTTCAAAACAAATGCACTTAATGGCTGACCAATTCTACCATTATGATATATTTAGTCTTAAACAAACAACCCTTAATTGAGTTAGTTAGTGATCGAGTACCTAATTAAGGAAAAGCATTTTTTTTGCTTTTTTTTTGTTTTTTTTTTTAAAAATAACTAAAAAAAATATTTAATATTTTATAGAATTGAAAATTTATAAAAAAAAAAGTGTTTTGGGTTTGATTTGGGTATGTATAACAAAAACATGTATGTACAGTCTGTGCAGACTGAACCACCATTTTTTGGTATAGGTATCCAAAACACGCCCAACACATTGTATTATGAAAAAATTTCAGTTCCATAAAATATTAAATATTTTTTTTAGTTGTTTTAAAAAAAAAAGCAAAAAAAAATACGGTCCTTACTTTGAGTCCTTATTTTGAGTCCTTATAAGAGAAAATCTATATATATATATATATATATATATATATATATATATATATATATATATATATATATATATATTTCCTCCGATCCCAGCACTTCACCGCAACAGCTCAATCTAAAATTCAGCTTAACTAACTAGCTAACTAATTAATTCCTCCTATATAATTATATAAAGAAATCCATTAAGTAAGTTAATTTGGTAGCAATATTTGTGTTTTAATTAAGATGATCAACCATATATATATAAGACAGAAAAACAACAAGAACCAAAAACACAGCATATAATATAAAACCTTGATCGATCTAGTAAAAGGAAGAGATATAAAGTCCCAAAATAATGTACAGGTTTATATACACCAATAATAAGGAAATCAAATTATTTTATCACAAATATATAAAGCATATACAAATCTAATTTACAGAGTATTATTTTCGATCCTAATCAAGAGTGATACATAAGTAAAGCAAATTTATTTCTTTACATGTTGCAAACTAGCTAGATTGCACTTTTCAGCTATATATATGATCTGCACCTCACCTTGTAGTATGAGTATGTATACTCTGGAAACTTACCTCCCAAAATTCAATCAAGACCATATCTTTCTCTCCTCGTATGATTTAATTCTGTACATACGTACATACATTTGTCTATATATATATATATATATATATATATATATATATATATATATATATAACATATACTTCCTCCATCCCAGATCCAGTATCATCTTAAAGACAGTGATTTTGACAGGAATTTTCATCAAGGCTTCCGAACAATTTATATATTTAGAATTAAGTACAATACAATTTAGATGTTTCATTGGGATGTCTTAAGATTAAGTCATGTTGCGCACATGGGTTTTCTGAACTATGACGACACTCAATTTGAAATAGAGGGAGTATAGATAAATACTTATAGAAATTAAGAGAGGAATATATATTGAGATAGATAGTATATATATATATATATATATAGGGTGGCTAGCATATTATGGTATAGCTAGGTGTGTGTATGTGTATATATATATATATATATATATATATATATATATATATATATATATATATATTAAGGAGAGTAAAAATGGAGAATATTTTCCATAACCTGTACCTGGGTGGTAAGACACTTTATGTAATGTGCAGTTTCTTCCAATAAGCTCCCTATTTCCATACCTTCACCCCCCGGAACAAGCTTCCGGAGCTGTTTGGCTTCACCAAAACTAGTATCCCTCTTAGGGTTAATTCCATTAATTATAATCTTCTTTCTTTTTAATGCATGGTGCCTCCTGATCTTTTGACGGTTTCTAATCTTCCAAATTATGGCCCGACTCCATGCTCTCTTTGACCCGACTGCAGCCGCCATTGACACATTGGCAGCTAACTTAACCCGATTAGATCTTTGATGGATCTGATCCAGCCTTGATGGTGGAGTGATGGTAGCGGATCCAATATTTTTGCTGTTGAGTTGTTTTAAGGCTCGAAGAAACCGATAAGTGAATCTAGTTTTGATGGAGTTTTTGTTAGGGTTTAAGGATATTATTTGTTGAAGCGGAGGAGTCATGAGGAGTATGTATATAAATCTATCTAGCTAGCTAACTAGGGTTTCTGACACAAAGAAAGAAAATAGATTTTGTAGTTCTGACACAAAGGGACCTCAAAAGCTCAGAAGGCCGACAAAAGCTAATTAAGAAACCTCACTAATTATGATCGACACAATATATCCATCTACTTATACCAAATAATATAAAAAATATATAAAAAAAAGAAGAAGAACAAATTAATCAAGAAGACAGAGAGAGAAGAGATATAATTAAGTGTTGAGGGAATAGTCAAGAACGAACGTGTGAAGAGAATGGAGAGAGATTGGAAATGGGAGGTGAGAAAAGGGTAAGAGACTTGGGAATCAATCTTTTAATTAATTAATTAATAAACTTTATATACTCCTTATACTTATCCTAATCGAGTGTATAAAAATAATACTCCCTCCGTTCCTTAATATAAGTCGTTTTAAAAAAATATTTTTGTTCCTTAATATAAGTCGTTTCAAAATTTTAAGTAAGCATTAATTACTTAGTTTCAAATATTATCCCAAGTATTAAATGTAACTTTGATTCTCTCACTATTTTCTGTCCAATAAATAACAATCTCTTCTTCCAATGCAAGGGCAATATAGACAATTGATATTATAATTAATGCTATATAATTATTTTCTTAATACTTGTGCACAACTCTAAAACGACCTATATTAAGGAAACAGATGGAGTAATAATTTTGATGGATCTTTCATTTTCAAGATTTTGGGTTTAGAGGTTGAAAAGTGATTAGCTGATCTCTGTGTGTGGGCCTTGAAAGGGCCAACCACCATATGATCGCACATGGTTCCGTTACCCACTTGGGTTCTGTGTCGTGGTCCTTTTTTTTGTTTTTTTTTAATGTCTCTTTGAATTCTTTTTTAATTTCTAATTACTGCAAGAATATCTATTTTTTGGTGCCTGCCTGCCTGCCGATTATGTTTTCTAATTTGCGGTGGTGGTGCATGGTGGAGGCGCAAACACAAACGGTTGTCTTGGTCGTCGAGGGTTGATTGTGCATGGTACTGGTCAAGGTGGCTGGCTAATTAAGACAAGGGTAGGGTTGATATATATACATATACATAGTCAGGGCTGTTTGATCATTTCATGTATTATTATTTTGTTATAAAATAATAATTAAAAATAAACGGATTAGAATTCAGCGACAAATTATACATACAAGAATAGAATTGGAGTAGCTAGTGCATGGTTGATAATTCCTTTTATATGTAAAACTAATTTATCACAAAAAATTAAAGTACAAATTAATATATGCAAATATACATTAATTAATTCTCGGCACAGTAACATTGATATATAGTAGTACTACGTTAATGTTACGGTAAACAATAAATTTGCTTGCTAGCTAGGGAGTAGGGACTAGGGTGGTTGGTAATTTAATTTTAGACTGGCCGGGGTTGTTGGTTAACGATGTATGTACGTAGTGAGCATGATAAAGCTTTTCATAATTTAGCTTGTACGTAATTGAGGTCGTCGTAAAAGATTAGACTTGAGAGCCTGGGATATATATATATATATATATATATATATATATATATATATATATATATATATACTTTTGATTAATTGAAATACAGATAATTAAGGGGCGGGGGGCGGGGGGCGGGCGGAGGGGGAAATATTCCGTTTATCTGGATAAACCGACGACAGAATAAATTAAGAAGTGATCAAGATCTCTTAGATTGTTAATTGCGTCCTCTTAACGCATTAATTAATAAAATACTATTAATAATTTTGAATGAATATATATATAGCATCTGACCACTTTATTCTCATTTTCATTCAGTTCATGAGTACGTACTCTTATCATTATTAACTAAAGGAATTTATTATAACGATGGAAATCAATATTTCATGATCGAGAAACTAAAAAAAGCATTAGCACTAAAATACTGATGATTAAGACTTGTAACCCATCGATGCTCACCGAATAATCTGCAGATTAACTGCATTAATTTACCTATCAAACTTTTACCTCTTCACGGACCATTGTATGGTACTACCTCCATTCCATAATAATTGACTTTTTAAAAGAAAAAAATTGTTTTAATTTATTTGTTGTTTATAACTTTCTAAGAAAATAAATTATTTACTTTTCTATATCACCCTTAACTTCTCTCATTGTCATAAGAAATTTCTTCCTTTTATTAATAGTTTTCAACTTTCCATAAAGAGACAATGATAGAATTTTATACAAATATTAATTATTAAATGATAGTATTAAATGACTTTCTTAATTAATAAGCATAACGACTATTATTATGAAATGAAGGTAGTAACAAACATCGATGTATATATATATATATATATATATATATATATGATGCAACCAAAAACTATAGAGCTGAATCACCTGTGTAGAAAATCTTCGAGTAGGGTCAACCACACCTAAAAAAGTTAGTAAGAAACCTAAAAGCCTGCAGGGCTTATCCTTCAATAAACTCTCCGATGCCAAATTAAGTTAGAACTCATAAAGAGATGGAAGCAAATAATGTTAGGAAAACTGTATGGACAAGGGATATATATATATATATATATATATATATATATATATATATATATACGGTCCGGATCTTAAACTTGTCGCTAAAAGTTAAGACAACGGTTTTATATATAGCGACGTAAGTTTAAGGTTGAATGACTAGAATGCTTGATGCTTGGATGATACAAATAACACACGCGATGCTTATAATTTTGCTTGGTTGGCCAATCAACAGCACGCGTGTGGTTCAAGTCAAACCTTGGCTAGGTCTTCTCCCTTCATAAAAATTGGGTACCCCTTGTGGCCCAAACCAAGAGCCAACTAATTGTATATAAATTCAATTTATTTTTTATTTCTTAACCGATGTGAGACATAGATTCCCACGAGTATTTATTATCATTTCCAAAGGTGATGTTTGAGAGTTAATTTTTCATTCGATTATTACCCCATAAATTTGAGCATCCAAATACTTGATTTATATTTGTATGTGAATTCATTTCAAATGATTAATGAAACCTAGCTACTTGATTACAAGCTCAAATTCTAACAAACAATAGCAATGTAGATAAATAGGGCCTTCAGGTGGCATCCGTTTGGAGATTATATGCATGTCTAGCACGATACACGCCCTCACCCAGGGGTCTACCTGGGGGATGTACGTCCTATAAGTGAATATTTTTATCCACATCAGTATATAACACACATTAAACAGAACTAATGCAGCACTATTAAGTAGCTAAAGACTGTACGTTTTCCATTATATATGCCGAAAAGAAAAGAAAAAACAAACAAGTATTTGAAGATTAATAATTAAGATGGTCCAATAATGTCTTAACTATTCTAAAAAATAACATATTCTTCTATTTGAATAAGTATATATCTAAAGAACAAGTTAGGGAATTTTGTCATGCATGCAGGACCACAGTCAAGTAGCATGCAGCAATCAGTTGTGGAACTTAATTGGTGGATTTGTCTCCTCGATCTCTTATGGAGAAATGTTAAATAAGTAGATAAATTACAATGAAAACAACCTTTTAAAATTTGTTTTATACAAGGCAAAAATAATAAAATTTGTTTGGTTGTGAAACCCATCGAAATGATCGGATCCATGCGAGTTTGAAATAAAATTCTCCCATCCAAACCCTACTTAAATTTTTTTAAGCTAATATCTTGAATTAATATATATGTCTAATTTTGAATCCATTTTAATTTCACATTTTACCGTTAATTAAATATACTTTGGTTCAAGGATAATATATTATTACCCTTTCAAAAGAAACTATTCATTAAAATTTTAAACTAATTTTAAGAAAAGCAAGAATCTGATAAAGTAGAAAAAAAAAACTAAAAAAGAAGAAAGAAGTAACGAAGATACTACTAGCAAATAGGAGGAGGAACTCCTGAAATGAGCTCTAAACAGTACGTACGTACGTACGTTTCCGATTGGTGAAGCCTAAATTAAATTAAACGCATAGATAGTTGAGAGCTAATTAATTTTATCAACAAACTTTTGATTAATCTGGATATAACATTATGTTTAGTCGTGACTGAAAGATTCAACTCACCTAACATATTGATAACTCCTCCAATAAAATAAAAATAAAACAAGTTGGGGACTAACTGGATAGGTTACCTGTAAACCAGATATTGACTATCTAACAATATAAGTATATATCTTGATAAATTTAATTATTGAGCAATTATCTAGTAATTAAGCAGTATGGTGTTACTTAGAGATAATTAATTAGACTGATATTTAGGTAACCGACCGATGAGGGATATAAAGATGCATGTAATGTAATAATCTCAATAATTGGATCAGGCTTACTTTATATACCACATGCATTACAAATATAGAGCTGAGGCTAATTAATGAGGGTGTTTCACATTTTTCTTCAATTAATTTTTTTTATATTTTTCTTTATGTGTGTGTGTGTGTGTGTGTTTATGAATGCGGGTGTGTTTTTATTTGTATACTTTTATTTTATCTTTATGAATTTATAATCTATTTTTCTCCTACGCTTATATATATATATATATATATATATATATATATATATATATATGTGTGTGTGTGTGTGTGTGTGTGTGTGTGTGTGTGGGATTCTTTTTCGACTAATCCTATTTCATTTAAGATTTTTTTTATATTAAAAAAAAAAGGGTTTGAAAAAGGCAAGTAAGAAAATGGAAGAAGAAGAAAACACACATGCAATTATCAAAACGCACGCACGCTCGGGACTTGGGTGATGACATTCCTTTAGAGGTAAGTAAGTTGGTCTTGTTAGAAGAACGTGGTAGGCCCAACACTTTGTCTATAGGTTGGGTTGACATACATCCATTAAGCTACCTACCTGCTTCTAACATTATTATTAATAAGACGTACGTAGTCTTTAACCATTCTCATAATTGGAGTTTATGTTTAGATAAGCATAAGCATAAGCATAACTGCACAAGCACAAGCACAAGCACAAGCATGCTGCTGGATCCACTTTCTTTTTAGCATCTTCGGACCACTCCATGTTTTTTTGACTCCATACTCGGCCACAGATGCCCTCCCCTCCCTTAAAACACACTTTTTAAAAGCGAATATGTATGTATGTATATAAGTAAAACTTAACTTTAGGATTCATTCCATTTAAAATGTTAGGTGTGTTTGAAAACTTGTAAACATTCCAAATTCTACCGTTCCAACAAAAACCCCAGGTATACATGTTAATGTTATTTTTAATAGTCCCACTCCCTCTCCCTCCGTATTAGAACTGAACTAGAGCTCTTACTCTTCCTACTTACAAAGTCCTAATCCTGGCTTTTCCAGGATTGAGCTAATTAACAAACCTTAATAATTTATTTATTTTAGAAATAAATAGAGTTTAGTATTTATTTACTCTGTCATGCAGATCAAACGTGAATGGCATTGTATTATAGCATAAAATTATGTGAAGAAAAACCTAAACCCTGAATTGCATGTCAATTTTTGATTATGAGTTTCTAGAACTACTAGGTTGTGATTTGGGAAGAGATAGATAAGTTGAATCGAGTCGACATTAGCGATCATCGATCAAGAGGAAGCAGAAGGAAATTTTGATCACATTAATGCAAATTACATCTCAGTAACTATTCACATGCACATTTGCTTAAGCTCTAAAAACAACCAGCCAGCTCCTCCTATCAAACAACAAAGGTTTCTTTTTTTCTACCCAAGTATTACAATGCTACAGAAATCATCCATATCCACATTCCACTCATCTTTTCCAAATTTCAATCTGTAGACGAGTCAGAAGCAGTGTCATCCATCGTTGAGTTTGAGATAATCTCTGATTGGCTTCCACTCTCACCATCATCAGAAGAAGACACATATGGTCTTTCTTCCGTTGGTTGTTTCAAGAACCAGTACATAATACTTGCGGTAAGAGTAAGGATCATCTTTTGATTTACCTGATCATCATGTAAGAGATCATTAATGATACAAGAAAGATCCAAAGAGAAACTCTTACAAAAAGTAAATTGCAGAATTAATTGAACCGGTTGATTATAATATACTACCCACATTTCTTTAGTCACCAAAGCACTCTGTATCCGACTTTATCAGTTTCAGGTAATGCAAAATTTGAAGCTGTGGACTTCATATAATCAATCCATCCCAAGAACCAGGGAGATTAAACAATCTGATCCTTCTGCTTTTTTCATGTTTAATTCGCCAAGCAGTCTGCAGCAGTTTATGTTTGCGGACTGCGCTGGAGCTAATTGGCCTACTAGATTACTCCATTCCCAAAAGAAAAAACACAATACGTTGACTCTGCCACTGCTGCAGGCAATACCATCCAGAATAGAGTTTCAAATAAAGTTCAATTCCCCCCACCACCCCACTTTTTCTGTTCTTTTTTTCTTATTTCCCTCCGGGAAGCACCCTGCAATCACTACCCTCCTAAGGGCGTCCACAGGCCTCAATGGAGTTTAGAATTCATGAACTATACCTACATAAGGCACCGATCATGTTCCTATTACAGAGAGGTTTCACCTCACTCATTGTGGAACCATATACCCCCTAGTGAAACTCCTTTTAGTGAAGTGAAGAAATTTTTTACTGTAATAATAAATCAAAGATTGAAATAGAAGTAAACAATAGAAACCATTACCTCAATAATGTCTTCAGGAAGCAAAAATATACAACATCCAAGCTTTCTTGCGATACTAATGACATAGGTTGCATTCATCTTCTTCTCCTCCTCTACACGAACACAAATTTTAAAAATGGAAGAATCAGATTTATTTTTTGGTCGTCAAAAGGATCAGACTCAAAAAGAAGAAAAAAGAAGTAAAGAGTAAACAAAATCCTGACTAGCATTTATCAAAGCACAAATAAATAAAGAAGATGATACTAATTCGAGGGAGATGTTGCATAACCAATAGTTAACATTATCTTATAATTAACGAAAAAATCCAGAAACTGCTTTTATTCTACACTACAGAAACATCATGCTATGAAACAGCTTTAAGTACTTCATATGATTGCAGCGATATCTACTATTGCTCAGAAGACTTTGAGTGATAAAAACCTCCGAACAGAACAAGAAAGAGTGCTTAACATGCCACATAACCTTAAAAAAATTTACCATCAACAACAGTAACATCTCCAATAATGGACTTAAAACTATCAAGGTGTGACTAAAGGTGTGAGTGTGACTAAAACGCATCATCTTTATCAGCATAAAGCCATAAACTATTCCAGTATTCAGAAGGGAGGTTGAATATAACTCGAGTACAATACAACTTAAAAAGCACGATTTAGTCCAAAAGATACCAGATGGATAGCAACCACAAATTGACATTATGATCTTTCTTTTAGTTTGAATACCAGTACTGACAATCCTGCACCTTCTCTCAAGGCCTTATGGGGGAAATACCGTTAGATAGCTAATGGTGTATCTCATCTAATTGCTTTATTTCATTGGTGACTTATAACAATAATTCACTACGTTAAATTTCATGACGAAAAGTATCTCTGCGGGGAAAGCACCAATCTGAAGTTAGAATTCAATTCTCTACTTACACGAAAGTCGGTAAATGTTTTACTTTAAAGAAGTACAACTAACCATGACATAATATATAAATAGAAATTATGGATATAAATTTACTAAATAAGCTTTGTCCCGAGATCAGAGGGAGTCATACCAGTTTCTCCTTTTGTAACAAGACTCCAATTAACAACTCGAGGCTGTACAGCACGTAGGAGCTCAAGGAAGAAAATACCATCCGACAAACTCTTATCCTGCAACAGAAAATCACTTATTAAGTTCAAAAATGAAGTTTCTATCAATCAGAAAACATGAAAGCCTATATCACCAAACTATGTCCAACATGAATGTCTGGAATGAAGGTGTTCAATTGAGAAAACTAGCATCCATATCTACTTGATTTATAATCACAATTCACAAAGCTTTGCATCTATAAACATAAGGGACACACCCAAACTAATGAGGGGGACATGAAAGATGAATCAGATGTGAACCCAATTGTAACAAATGCATATTAAATTATTAATAATTAAGTTCTTGATTCTACCATGTAACCCACTGTACTAGTGGTTTCCTCTCACCAAGGGATTGCTTCACTCAAATGGGCTAGCCAAATAAGTGCTCCTGAGATCCTACGCAAGCACTTGTAAGACTACATCATTCGCGGTAGAAGAATGAGGTAGGATCACATACTTCTACTTAAGATATACTCTCCAATCTAATTGGCCTTTAATTTGCATGAAAATAAAGGTGGTTGCGCAACAGAAACAATAATTGAATATTAAAGGGGATATATAAATCATTAGATATGATACCTTAAAACTCTTCATACAACTCTGCCTTCCTGAATTTCCCACTCTGGTGTTAGCCCAATCTAAAATGTCAGCATCAGTGATTTCCTTGCCATGTGAATGGAATCTCAAGTTCTTTAGCAGTTGAAGCATGTTACATCTCATTAGCTGCCACAAGTAAGCTGGAAAAAGGATAAATATTCTTCCCTTTCAGATACATATAATTGTATTTTCCTTATGTTGCCAATGACATTGAATATACAAGAAGAATATTTGATAGAGAACTTACCCAATATTAATTTCTTATTTCCTTGTACAATATCATTTCCGGCAATATTAACCAGCGAAAACTTCAATTGTTTTCCAATCTTGACAACTTGGTTACAGTTTTCCACTTTTTTGAATGGCAACTTGATTGGAGGCTTATTTGCCACCTTCCAATTAACTATCCCTGGTGACACCTTATCAAGGGTCTCTAAAAGTACCCACCTGTAGAGGAACAGAATTCATGCAAGTCATGTAGAAAATAGATACAACTTCAAGGAGTTCATTTATGATATACTTATAAATATGAAGAATCTTTAATTTAGCTTCCATCAATTACAAACAGTGCACTACAAAAACATGAAAAACAAATTTTAACATGTTATTTCCAAATTTGTAGAGGTAACTCTGTAACATAACATTGTTACTCAAATTTTAAAACCAGGAGTGCAATTGCAATTTGCAAATGATTTTTTCATTTTTTTGGTTTCTTTCAAAAGATATATACAAACTGCAGAAAGAATTAAGGTATTACTCATAAATGGTTGTTGCAGTAAAGTTGTACTACATCTTATAATTGGGATAATACTCACCCATTTCGAACATCTTCAAAGACGTTGTTGATATAGGTTGAATGCCCAAAACTATTTATCCAAAAGCGAAATGCACTCTCTTCTCTAGAGATTTGGGTGTCATCTGGTGAAACCTCAAGAAAAGTTATCTGTTTTTCTTGGGTTGAGAGCCCGTTCCTACATAGGGAGTAATAGTTATGCATGAACTAGGAAAAACGGTGAGATGTGTAATGTAATAGGAAAATAATATGACAAAAATTAATGTATACAGATGAGGTCAGATATAAGAGTGAAATGTGATGACTCGCAAACACACCAAACTAGCAAATATGTTATGATTGGTGTCAAGCATGCATGAATCAAACCATCAAAGTTCTTCCAAGGGTAAGTTGGCCATTACTATCAATATAAGAATAAGACTCCACATAGACAAATTTACAATTTAGTCATAGACACATAGGAGATATCTTTTCTAATAGTTTTAGTTGTAACATCATAAGAGCATGGAATAATGTGTTGTTGAAGTGGTGCTGTGGTGGCCATAATTGTCTTAGATTTATGCCATATATCCACTAATTCATACTCATCAAAATCCAGATAAACGAGACAGAATTAAAGGTGAAGACCTTCAAATCCCCCAATATAACATACGTCAGAAAGTGATTAATGAACAAAGTTGCAACAGGATTTTAACATTCCTCTAAAATAATTTGTTTGATCTTTCTGACAAGGTGATGAATGCAAAAATGAATAATATTTTTATTTGTTTAAAATTAAAGATACCTATTATCTTTATCACCACATTTAGAAAGTACTTGCAATGCAGGATGACACAACTTCATAGAGGTTTATAAAGAATACGAATAATTAGACAAACACTTTAGCTTGGTTTGATTTCCAAATCAAGTTGATTCTCACCGATGCTGGAATATATGTGCCACAAAAGCAAGGTTAAGATTAGAAGAACCTTCCACAATATCTTTTGCTGTTAAGTATCTCTTGCAACCCATCCTATCAACATGTTCAAGAACTAACTTAGCTCTTTGTAAAGGATCTTTAATGGCCAATGCAGACGGATTACTGTGCTCGAGAGCAAGAACATTTAATAAGTAAGCATAGGCCTCTCCATCCTGCAGAGATAGTATACTAATCTCAAATGTTGGCATTATTTGAACCATCATTATAAAAATCTAAATAGTTCTACGCGTATAGAAACATATCATTGCTCTTTAGCAAGGTTTTGAAACCCGGACCGGACTGGCATTATCGGTTAGCACTCCGATTTGGATTTACCCAATTTTGGTCAAAACCCGGATTAAATCGGTTGACCAACGGTGGAACTGGTGGTTCAACTGGTAAAACCGGTTAAGTTGACTCAGTGAACCAGTTTTAATAAATTTTTTGTTCCAAATTTTTATTATTATTAAAATTAACCACTTTTAGTAATATTATAACTCAACTTTATTATGTTTTAGTTCATAAAATACGAGATTTTTTTAAATTTTATTAAGTGCTAATAATATATATTTTATGACGTTGCCAGTTCAGTAACGATTCAACCACTGGTTGACCCGATAACTTTTCTGGTTCGATGGCCGGTCCGGTCTAAAAACATTGGCCTTCAGTACGAAGCCTATATGAAAAATCAAAATGTCCAGTCAAATCATGTTTGAATGCTTAAGGAGTGTAAATTTGTTGTGATTTTGCCACCAAATTTGAGGATAAAGCACTTGCAAAGGTAGAAGAAGCTAACTCATTTTCACAACCCTACAACTTCCATAATATCGACAGTTGTGGCATCCACATTTGGAAACATATTTTAATTATTAAAATAATTTTGATTACGATAACAATGGGACTATCCTAGAAAAATAATTCAATGGAAATGGAAATGCATTATAATTTTTCACCTTTACATCGGTAGAGAAGTTTGTGACTGATTTTTTGTATCCTGCTTTTTTAAGCTGAAAATTCATCCACCTAAGCAAAATCTTCTCTGGTGGTAGACTCATCAGCTCCTCCATATCCTGTTAGTTTCAAATATAGCATAACGATTAGCTTAACATTTATCCTCAATCTTTCTTAGAATAATTACACCGACTATTCCAGGAAGTAAAGCTATGATAAAATAGAATATATCTTCACCTTACTATCATCAACCAACTCCACTAGTTGAGGCGTCTTCTTTAAATTAAGGTCCGCCAATAATTGTATCTAAAACATCAAGCATAAAGATCGCCATAAATCACGAATTTAAATTGATTATGTAGGCAGCCTTCTAATCCAAGTCTCAGGCCAATAGATCCAAAGTCCACAACACTCAACTGACCCCCATAGTTCAAATTTATCTATAGTGTATACATATCATAATTGGTAGCAGTACCTATAATAAATTTAAAAATGAAAGCTAACTGAAAGAAATTTACCTTAATAATTTGAGATATCACACCAAGCACAAGATGCCTCTGAAAATGAAAAACAAAGAAAAGTTTTTAATTATTTAGAGAATTTAGGTAAAAATCTATTATCTCCATGGGATTACCAGAAAAGAACATGAGCTAAAACTAATGTAACTCAACTAAGTTAATGCATGAAAGAATTGGATCAACCCCTGCCAAAACTCAGCCTGAGACGAAACTTGGTTTATACTGCCAAATTGCGTTAACTTTGAACTCAGTTCTATTCTTTATTTTTATTTTTTGGATGTACTCATTAGCACCTTACAAGCAACTGGTTTAAAGGATAGATGCGGAAAAAATAGTAAGAAGAGGGATGAAACTATTCCGACCCTTCCTTCAATGAAGTCCTGAGTCCCAATGTTGACTACAGTACAACCAATCGCCTTGGCAGAATTGAGGCATAGTGTATGATTTTCATTCCTTTCCCATGGATTGAGGACTCTCTTAGTGTTGATTGCCCTTTCATCGATTGTCCCTGGGACAGCTACATTGATAAGTTTGCTGCAAAAAAAGGAACTTGGTTCAATAATTATTCAACCCAACAATCATTGTCAAATGACCTTACATACATTATATGTATCTATACAAATCAAAATGAACAGGCATATGAATAATGCTCACCAGATAAGAACTCCATCCTTTGCAAACTCGAACAGATCATTAGTTGAAGGATCTATCGGAACATACTTTTTTAGGAACTCATCCTTTGCAAGGTAGTGATTGATATGTGCAACATAAGATGATTTCTCGGATTCACTGATGGTGTGAAGAAGTGTAGAAGTCGGAGACTTTAGGAATGCTGATGAGTTCTTCGCACCACTCCCAATTTTTGTGGCAGCATGTGATTGAAGTTTCAAATAAACCTGCCATCAAATAAACAAATCCAAATTCAGATTAAGCACGATTGAAGTCCATCAATTCCAACAAAACTAGAACTAATGAATCCAATATATCACCTCGGTTCAGAAACTAGAGATACATTTCACTTCTAAAGTCAATTTGCAAAATCCTATACTCAAATTGACACAAATTTATTTTATTTTAGTAGGAACAATTATAACTATTGCGAACTAACTAAATTACCTTTCAAAACCAAAATGTATTTATTTTGAATTTTACGAGTTTGTAAATTGAGTTAAAAAGTCAAGATGAATCTCTAATCTTGCAAAGGGGGAATATATTAATAACATAATGCAGGTTTGGCCAAAATATAGAGGGAGAGGAATGTATATAAATTATTGATTTTGATCATTTTGATGCTCTATGTAACTTTGGATTTTGGAAATTTTAAGATTAAAGCAGGCTGAGACTTTCAAACTTAAAATATTTTAATTTAGATGAAAATATTGTTTTCTCTAGGAATTCATACTAATAATAAACAAATAATACGATTTGAATATTAAAGTTTTTTACTTTGCTACAGTTTCTGAACTACCAAAGAGATTAGATTTAGTAAGATTGTTTTGTAAGCTTTGAAATCTCGCATAACATGAATTTAAGTCTGACTATTTGTCACTTGCATTTAACCATCTCAATGGTACACACACATACCCCATCTCATTTTCATTATCATACAACACTACAGAACTAACAACTTATTTTATATGTAACAAAATTATATCTATAATATATTCAAAATATCAAAAAGGAACTCTCTTTTTTTGGAACTGAGGGAGTGTGTATATACCCGAAGAAAGAGTTCGAAATCAACGTCATCTGTTAAGTTCTTATAAGAATCCGGAAGAAATGAAGCTCTGTCTTGTTCCGTTAGATTTTCTCCAATATGTTTCAGTCTAGACATTTTGGACGGCAAGTCCGCAAGTGTGAGACCACCATTCTCTCTCCTCATGGTAGAGAACTTGAGAAGGAAAGCTATAAATAATAGATCGCGATGATACCAATCAAATCAATTCTAAACAGATCAAATTAAGATTAACTTACGTGCGATTTCAAGGTTCGAAGCTCGACCTGAGTAAATTGATTTTGTAGCCATGGATCCGATACCAGCACTCCAAAGTAAGCTGCCATTTTATAAATTTTTTGATTGTGATACAAAATATTTGAGCTTCTAATAATCTTCAGTTTCTCTCTCTAAAATCTAAGGAAATGCTAGTAGTATATTTCACTTGATTCTGTTGGCTAGATAGAAGAAGGGAGGAGGAGGAGGCCTAACACAAAACACACCGGGGACGGAGCAGAGCTGTCACAGAGTTCAAAGTGATTTCACAATTCAAAATATGACCATATTGTCCCCCTATTAGTATTAACAACCGCTATCATTTTTGAATCAAAAGAATGACTGTACTCTATATTTATTTATTTTCTTTTGTTTTGTTTTGGGTTAGTAATAAGATGAGGTTTTGTTTGATAAACCTGATATTTAAGATATGAACGATTATGATGTCTTAATAAATTAGATGAATAGTTATGAGGTCTGAATTTAAAAAATTATTTGATAACTAAAAAGTAAGTTATCTCTTAATGACACTATTTTACCATTTTAAAAGATAAAATTTTATTTAATAATTTTAAATATTCAATTTAATAAAAATGAGTGCATAATATTGTTGAATATATTTATATAAAAAAAAAATTATCAAAAAAATTTCATTAAGAGGTACCTCTTAATTATTAAGATTTTATTTTCTGTTTTATCGATTAAGAGACATTAAGAGGTAACAAAAAAAAATAAACAGCATCATGCCTCTTAGCGAATAAGAGGCAGTCCATTAAGAGGCAATCAGATGTAAACAAACAGCACCTGATTCTCGACTCTCGAATGACAAATGACACGTCATTAACATGTGTCATTTCAAATAAAATATTATTTAATATTTTAATAATAATTTATAACATAATTAATCACGTTAAACTATTGTGTGCGAGTGCGACACATTAATTAAAACAAAAAATAAAAATTTTGAGACTCTTAACAACATATGTTCACCATAATATATCCAGCCTCCTTATATATCCATGATTTTTATTTTTATCTATCAAATTTGGGATTCTGGTGAAAGAAGTTAAATTTTATTCTAAAATATGTATTACTATTTTTACATTTTCTCCTCATTTATTTCAATAATAATAGTTATTCTGCCTATTAGGCTCTGGAAGAGATATGTATTATTCCAATATCTTTTCTTAATATCTGCATAAGTCGTAAGGACTTGCGAAAATAATAAATTTCAATAGTTATTCTGAATTAATGATTTCGTTCCTCGAGAGACTCATTTAATAATTTAAATTAATTTATAAGAATCTAAAATTCAAAGTTTATGTAATTTACATAAATTGTGAAAATAACATAGTTTGTAATTTTTTTTACTTTTAGACAGTTTACGATAATTACAGTTGCAATAACTAAGAATTCATACTAGTCGTATATATCAATTTTAATTAAATCTCGCAAAAGGGGGAGATGAGAGACACCGCATATAATTGTGTGAGTTATTATTATACAAAAACGATGTCGTTTTGTGTAATAGAATACATTTGACCTCATATGAGTTAAACAAGGTATATATATATATATATATATATATATATATATATATATATATATATATATATATATATATATATATATATTAAAAAAAAGAAAAATATTTATGAATGAAATTAAGTATTATGAAGAAAGATTTGATAATTATGGAAAAAAAGAAATTATGAGTATCAAATGTACGTATGCAATGACCATGCATGCATTCAATTCAAACTTTTGATATATTTTGGGAGGGGAGGGATATGTTTCTAATTATTCTACCCCCAAAAGCAAGGTTAATTTCAGAAAGGATATTAATTAATTTGGTGCTAGTAATAATATTTTTGTGCGTGCGTGCGTGTAGGGGTGAGCATTCGGTTATTATCCGAACCGAATAAAAATTTCGATTATAACCGAAAATCGAAAATACACTATTTTAATTATCCGAACAAGTAACCGAAATTTGTACTAACCGAATAACCGAATAGGTTATTCGGTTATTCGGTTAATAACCGAATAGATTTATCTCCTCAGTCTCTCTCTCTCTCTCTTCATGTAATTACTAGCACATAGCATTCTCCATCTTCAATTTCTTCCAAGGTATACCTAATCTTCGCGGCTTTCACTTCCATATATATACACATACATGAACTTGAAACTATTGATTCCTCCTCATCGCTCGATCAATTTTCTCACCACAGTCGTCGCCATAACAACCACAATAGTCGCCGGCATAGACAGGATCTTGACGGATGTGATCCTCTTCGACGTTCGCCGATCTGTGATGGTGGTATCATTTCCCCCAAAATCAACTTCATCTTTTTCTCTCTCTTTTTCCATGTACTCTCAGTTCTCTTTTATTATGAACCGACCCAAAAGGCAAAAGGCCATCATGAATGAGCTCTAGAAACCACAAATGGAGATGGGTTCAAACTCTTCTTCATCTTCCACCTCGTCTGATTCACTCAATGGGTTGAAATTTGGCAAGAAAATTTACTTTGAGGATGTGGGTGTCAGAGTTCCGGCCAAATCCGGCAGTGGGTCTTCGTCGACCAAAGTTGATTTTGGGGAAATGGGCCGAGAGAATTCAGGAGTAAGAGACTGAGTGCTGTGGAATTGTGGATTAGAGTAATGAAATGAATGAATGGGCTGAGTGCAGAGTCTTATTTTAACGAGTATTGTTCGGTTATTCGGTTAAACCGAATAACCCAAAACTAATACCCGTAAAAACTAATACTCGAAGCATCACTGTAGATGACAAACCCCTCCGAGCCAGATGGTATTGTTAGAACAGGTGCTGAAATGAGTCTCCTCTTGAGTTCTTGAAAACTCTGCTCACATTCTTCGCTCCAACCGAACTTTGTATCTTTCCGAGTCAGCTGAGTTAATGGAGTAGCGATTCGAGAAAATCCTTCCACGAATCTCCGATAATAACCAGCCAAACCAAGAAAGCTACGTACTTCGGTCACTGATTTAGGTTGCTCCCAGCTTTGAATAGCTTCAATCTTTGCCGGGTCAACCGATATTCCACGACTTGATACTACGTGCCCAAGGAATGCTACCTCTTCCAGCCAAAACTTGCATTTCTTCAACTTGGCATAAAGTTTGTATTCACGAAGCTTTTGGAGTACCAACCTCAAGTGTTGCTCATGATCTTCACGGCTTTTGGAATAAACAAGGATGTCATCGATAAAGACGACCACAAAGTGATCCAAATATTTCTTGAATACCCTGTTCATCATATCCATGAAGGCAGCAGGAGCATTAATCAATCCAAAAGACATAACTAAGAATTCATAATGCCCATACTGAGTTCTGAAGGCAGTCTTTGGAATATCCTCAGTTCTAACCTTCAGCTGATGATATCCAGAACGAAGATCGATCTTTGAAAAGAATTGTGCTCCTTGCAACTGGTCAAACAGGTCATCAATACGTGGCAATGGGTACCTATTTTTGATGGTGACATGATTCAACTCCCGATAATCAATACAAAGTCGTATACTCCCATCTTTCTTCTTCACGAACAGAACAGGAGCACCCCAAGGAGAAGTACTAGGACGAATAAAACCAATGTCTAACAATTCCTGCAGTTGGGTCTTTAACTCCTGAAGTTCAATAGGAGCCATTCGATATGGGGCTTTGAAAATGGGTTTTGTACCGGGTTCAAGGTCGATACAAAATTCAATTTCACGCTCTGGGGGTAGGCCAGGAAGTTCTTCGGGAAATACGTCAGGAAATTTATTAACAACAGAAATATCATTCAAAGCTGACGTATTTTTGTTTATATCTGTGACATGAGCTAAGAAAGCTTGACATCCGTTTTTCAATAAACGAATAGCTTTATGACTTGAGATGACAGCGATTGATTTTAATGGTTTGGTTGCTTGAATTCGCATAATAGGTCGATTAGGAATATGAAAGCTAACAACCTTACGAAAACAATCAATTTTTGCATGATAAGTAGTTAACCAATCAATCCCTAGAATCACGTCAAATTCAAGTATTTTTAATGAAATAAGATCGACAGGTAATGTGTGGGTACCAACTTGAACCAAACAAGACTTATAAACCGTGAATGTAATAAAGGTTTCTCCCAATGGAGTATCAACTGCTAAGTCAAAGTCTAATTTCTCCGGAATCAAATTTAATCGATGAGCGCAAGTAGGAGAAATAAAAGAATGGGTAGAATCGGTATCAAATAAAGTATAGACTTTTTTAGAGTTTATGATAAGCTTACCCGTGATGACCTCATTCGGGTTCCTTGCTCTCTGGGATTTCACAACAAACGCTCTCCCTTGCACAACCAGTTTTGACTTTTCTGGGACGGCCTTTGGTGCCTCCATCCTAGCTGAATTTGTCTTCGGTAAACGATAAAATCGGGCTAAATGATCTTCTCTTCCACAATTATAACATGCTTTGGACGGCATCGCGCAGTTTGGACGGATGTGCCCCTCCCCTCCGCATTTGAAACATCTGATAGATGGTCGTTCTCCTTCCTTAACGACAGGTGCTGGTGCTGACGTCTTTCCATCATTGTTGAATCTCCTCTTCTTGAAATGCCCATTCTTATTGTTTTGGCCCTGATTACCACCGAAGTGGTTACCATTTCTGGCCTGTTGATTCCCTCCACGCTTGTTGTCACCGCTTCGATGACTGCTCTCACTGGTATTATCATTTTGTCGGCTGCTCTCTTTTGGTTGCGTTGCCTCGTTATCGCGCTCTACCAATTGAGCCCTATTTACAACATCTGAATACAAACACAGTTTATGAGAAACAAGATGTTGACGTATCTCCGGCTTCAAACCTCTTAAAAATATCCGCGTCATTCTTTCTTCATTATCCACCAGGTGGGACGCAAACCGGGATAACTCCGCAAATTTTGCCTCGTACTGGGACACGGTCATATTATTCTGCTCCAATTTGATGAACTCCACCTCCTTCATGTGACGAATACTCTCGGGAAAGTATTTGTCATTAAACAGCTCTTGGAACTTCTCACAGGATATCTTCAGTGCGGCAGGTTGAGTACGCTTTATCGATTCCCACCAGTAATCTGCCTCTCCTCGCAACATAAAGGCGGCAAAGGGAACCTTTTGCTCCTCGGAGTAACCTAAGACATCAAATATCTTGGTGATCTGCTTTATCCATGTTTCAGCTATAAGTGGTTTGGGTTCTTCCTTAAACTCCGGTGGTCCCAGCTCCTTAAACTGTTTAGCGGTGACCGCCTGAGAGTTTCCAGTATTTCCACCTACGTTGTGGACAGGAGCCGCTTTCACCTGTTGTTGCATGAATTGCATAAAACCTCTGAACATTCCATCATTCATCATCTGGTCAGTGTTATTGTTTGCATGAGGATTGTCACCTTCTTGATGAACATTATCCTGATTATTGATATGTGGTGAATCAATAATCGCCTGTGCTCCATTGCTATTCTCAACATTCTCAGATGCCATTTTCAGATAATGCCACAAAATAAAAGTTAATTGATATGTCATATATTATCCTTATATTATGACCGACCAATTAAATATCATGCAAATAAACTTAGGTAGGTCATACTAGCGAAGGAATTCCCCGTCTCTCCCCTCCTAGTTCTATTCTCACATCTTAGCCAGGGATCGTATCCCTAAGCTCTGATGTAAGACCCCGAATTTTATGAAATAAAAGTATTCAATTTTTCTTATAATTACTATTCAGTAAATGGTTAAATTGATAAAAGTTTAAAGTTATGGGTGAAATATGAATTTTTTTTCAAAATAAGCAAGTGGTTATAAAATAATCATTGTTGTCGGGGAATATTCGTTTGGTCGTGGAATATTCTTTCTGTCGGGGAATATTCGTACGACGGCGCAACCATTTGTGGGCCCCATAACAGAATAACTGTCGGGTGAAGGAAAACGACAAATTTGAGTTTTTACAAATAACGGCGTAGTTGTTACCGTTAACACTGTTGGAATACCCGGTGGTTAAAATACAGTAATACGCGTTATTGCACAGTAGCACATGGTATTGCACAGTATTTTTGAAATTATTGATTCTTACGTAAGAAGGCACTACTCAATAATTGTTACAGTAATTACTGTTCAATATTTTATTTTATTGATTCAATAATTGCTGCGTTGATATTTTATATTATTGTTGTTTCAATAATTGTTGCTGCACAGTATTTGTAACAATCCCAAAATAGGTCCATTCTGAGTCGTCAAATACATGGTACAGAAAACAACTACAACTTTATTACAACAATTGTCGTGCAAAATACAACAACAAATATGCTGTGAGTTTGGATACAAATATATATCAAATGTGACATTGGACACCATCATGTATCAGCACCTCACAAAGGTACCTTACATAAAGGTACAGTCAAAAACTGTTTTAGAAACTAGAATCTTTGGGAAGTGCTCAAGAAAACCTTCGTACATGGGAGACCACGCGTCTAGGTTATGATAGATATCATATGGCCACAGAATTATCCTTGGTTGACCCAATAGACCCCAAAGAAAAACGAGAAGATTACTATCATATTCTTCCCAATGGTGAGTCTTCTCTTGACTTATCATTATCTCCACTGTCTCTAATTGAAAATTATACTTCAAACAAACACCAAGATTATATAGGTAGTGCTCGTATATATACTCAACAAGTGGATGAGCACATCCCTGTTTTATGATGACACGAGGTTGTATGTCATTTAGACATCTTGTATGATAGTGGCAAACCACCCTTCCAACGTTGGGTACACCTTACCCTATTGGATTCACCAAATATAACTACTAAATGAACTTTTCTATACTGCTTTGGGAGAATATCCACAGCTAGAGACCACCGTTCTATTTCTCCGTTACCCTCGCTCGACCCAGCTACACTCTTATTACCTGAAAGGAATTGTGAAGCAAAAGGGTGAGCACAACTAGCTCAGTAAAGAATATCATGACTAAAGATAATTAAATTATCAATAGCCTTCATCAATAATAAATCAGAGATTTAGAACATATGGTAAATGATAAAAATTTCAACCATAGTTGCAGCGGAACGAGCAATCCATTAGAAGAGTCAAACAGACTATAAAGTCTATTATCTTCTCAATGTTAAAAATCCACCAACAATATTTTATCCATGTAACATCACTCAACAGTTCCTTTCCATAATCATATGAATAACTCATAATCATAATTGTGACTATAAATTTTTCTTCGCACCCAGGACGAAGAATATTTTCATCACCTGTCTTTACCTGAAACATCAAAGATCATGGTTATACCAAATCACAATTCCTGTTTATAATCATACTAACAAATCCATCTTTGCACTACGGGCCAAAGATATTCATCAACAAACCATCTTTGCACTACGGGCCAAAGATATTCATCAACAAACCATCTTTGCACTACGGGCCAAAGATATTCAACAACAGTTCATCTTTGCACTACAGGCCAAAGATATTCAACAACAGTTCATCTTTGCACTACAGGCCAAAGATATTCATCAACAAACCATCTTTGCACTTCGGGCCAAAGATATTCAACAACAGTTCATCTTTGCACTACAGGCCAAAGATATTCATCAACAATTCATATTTGCACTACAGGCCAAATATATTCATATCTCAAAGAAATATATAATCATTTCAGAATTTATATAAACAATAATTATAACCATGTTGATCAATTCACCTTTGCACTTAAGCTTAAGATATTCAATTATAAATTCAATGGTCATGATCATACCAGTCACAATTCAACTTTGCACTACAGGCCAAAGAGAACCCTAGTCATGATCATACCAATAATCTACCCATCTTTACACTCCAGTGAAAGAGAATTTCAACATCAGGGTTATAAAAATGTTATATATGATGATAAAAATAATATGATCAACATATAGTTTTAATCTCAAGAGTAATATTCGTAACTCATGAATAGTAACTCCGACACAAAAGATAGAAATTCTACAATAAAATTCATACCAATATTTCGGTATAATGATATTGAAAGAATAACATTACTTAAATTTATAAACAATTTATTTTAATTGTTTACACTTTACTAATTAATGCATTTAATCATCATAAAATGCCAACTCTTACAATTTTATCATCAATAACCAAAATCCTCATCAAAAATCTGCATATACCTCATATAGGATTCTCAAGCCATAAAATCCTATTTTTCAATTTTCTTTCTTCACAAAACATATTTAATTCATTTACTCATAACTAGACCATTTTCATGAAAAATACCAAATCAGTTCCAAAAATATTTCTTTTCTGGGATTTAGCATAATATAGTCCCATAGTGAACATATATTTTTCTCAGAATTTTTAAAAGTCATTTACTATTTTTCATATGGCCAAAATAGCCGAATATTTAGACATTTATCAAAAATTGTACTTTTGTCTAAAAATTCTGAAATTTACAGAGTATACTTCTATCATATACATGTACTCCCAATAAAAATTTTATCAATTTTGGAGTTAACCACAAGGAATTATAAGCGGTTACTTTTAAAATAGTCTTTTCCCGTAAAATTCATAACTCTTAATCTATACATCCAAAAATCACCATTTTTGGACACAATCCATAAAACTCATCAAAATATCATTTCAAATTTTTCCAAAATTTTTGAAGATCAGAAAAATTACGAAACTGAAAATCATAACAACCCTTAAAATCCCTTAATATCCCTTACCTCAAAAGTGCAGTATTTCTGACTGGAATGCAAAGCCGAAGGAAACTTGCACTGAATAGCAACTCTCAAAGTATCTAAATACTCACAAAATATGCTTCATAATATAGAGAGAGAAAGAGAGAAAGCTTATATTTTTGGTGTGATTTTCAATTCTAACTTAGCCCTCTATTTATAGGAAAATTTTGGTAGGTTTGACCTGCAACCTGATGGCTTTACCTGCTACTATTCCCACCCACCACATTTGAAATATAATTCAACACATTTCTTCACCAACCACAAGTGGGGCCCACCAATTCTAGAATTTTCCACCAAAATGATAAACTCCGAAAATTCAACAATTTCTGAACCAGTCATCTCGTAAAATTCATAATAAATCATACGTTCATTTTTAACGGTTCAAAATTTGTGGGCATATACTCAACTTATATATGTATTGTAAGACCCCAACTTTTATAAATAAAGATGAATTTTCTATAAATATCATTTTTGAATATTATGAAGTTAATTTGATATAATGTTATAGTTGTGGGTAATATTTATAAAATTTTGCAAAGTAAGCAAGTTGTTATAAAATATTCGTTTGGTCGGAAAATATTCTTTTTGTCGGGGAATATTCGTACGACGACACAATCATTGGTGGACCCCACAACGGAATTATTGTCGGATTGAGAAAACGACAAAAATATTTTATTAAAAAATAACGGCGGAAGTTTTACCATTGTTACTGTTGAACTACTCGGTAGTAAAAGTACAGTAATACGTGTGGTTGCATAGTAGCACACGGTATTGATTATTAATGCTTATGTGAGAAGACACTCAGTTTGATTCCATTATTGTCAGTTAATAATATGAATTATTTAGCGATAATGACGTTTTGTTTTATTCGTATTATTAACGTAATAAAACAGAAACATCTTTTTATAAAAAACAAAATACTTTATTAAAGTTATTCTATAAATAGAATATATTATATTTTATTTAAAAGATTTTTCTTTAAATATGGACCGTCAGATTAAAGTAATCAATCTGGACCGTTCATGGATTAGTTACTATGCATTCTATTTTTCTATAAATAGCAGCTCATTCCTTCATTATTTCTTACGAATTCACTGAACTCTAGAGAGATAAACTATAGAGAGAAACTATAGAGAAAGAGAAGAAGAGTATTCTGCTATTTAACTATTTCCTTATTTCAGCTCGTCTTTAAAACGGTAAGGGGTGTTATTCTTTCTTATTCATGAAGAGAACTGTTGTTATTCCATTTCTTATTATTCTGTTGGAATAACCTGTATACGCGGATATACCCTATACTTGGTGACATTCTTCTATTATTCTGTTGGAACATCCTGTCTGTGTGTTTTACACCGGACCTGGTTCCGTCTTGTTATTATTCTGTTGGAATATCCTGTCTGTGTGTTTTACACCGGACCTGGTTCCGTTTTTATTATTATTCTGTTGGAACATCCTGTCTGTGTGTTTTACACCGGACCTGGTTCCGTTTTTATTATTATTCTATTGGAATATCCTGTCTGTGCGTTTACGCCGGACCTGGTTCCATTATTTATTATTCTGTTGGAATAACCTGTCTGTGCGGTCTATCGCATGCATGGTGATTTCTTTTGTTATTCCATTCTTTATTGTACTCAGTTGGTTAAGTTTTGACTTCTATACTCCATGAAATTGGTGGAATATCCTTGATATTTGCGCTTCATTTAGTATCTATTCATGAAAATATTCTCCTGATCATTCTTGAATTTTACTCCACAACGCAGTATCATGTTGACAATTTGGACGTTATTAATTCTTGGATAAATTAATTCTTGAACTTGTTTTATTGAATTCTTATATCATTGTCATCATCCTCATGTTTATAAAATGTTGAAAGTCATCTGTGGCACGTAGTGCATAGATGGACTTGGTATGATTATGACCAGGGATTATTCGGTATAATCATGACCGTAATGTTACAAACGATGTGGTAAAAGTCATCATTGGCCCGTAGTGCATTGATGGACAGTTGTTGGCATGATCATGACCATTAATGAATATACGAATATCCTTGGCCGTAGTGCAGGGGTGATTCGATGATGTGGATTATTTTATTAAGCTGAGTCTCAGCGATCACAGTGTTGGAAAATCTTTTAAATCATAAAAGATAGTAGAGTTTATTTTCTACTTGACTCTTTTAATGGATTGCTTGTTCCGCTACAGTTAAACTTGATGTCTATTATATTTTATCAGTTTAACATTGTTGAAGGCTAATGATAATTTATTCTGCATTATCTTAGTCATAATATTTCTTACTGGGCTAGTTGAGCTCACCCTTTCTTTCACTGTTCTCTTCAGGAAATGAGAACGTAGCTGGGGCAAGTCGGGAAACGGAGTGATGGTTCGAATGATAGTATTAGTTAGTAGTCCTCACTATTCTATGTAATAGTGTGTTAATAAATGTAATGAGGACTCCTTTTGAGTATGAATACTCTCTAGAAGATAATATTTGTATTCAAACTCACAGTTTATGTTTTGTCGTATTGTACACGATAGTTGTATTAGTAAGTTATATTTGTATTCTGTACTTTGTATCTGACGACCCAAGATGGGTAATGTATACCTAATTTTGGGGGAGTCACAGTTGGTATCAGAGCTTAGGGATATGATCCCTGGCTAAGATGTGAGAATAGAACTAGGAGGGGAGAGACGGGGAATTCCTTCGCTAGTATGACCTACCTAAGTTTATTTGCATGGTATTTAATTGGTCGGTCATAATATAAGGATAATATATGACATATCAATTAACTTTTATTTTGTGGCAGTATCTGAAAATGGCATCTGAAAATGTTGAGCATAGCAATGGAGCACAGACGATTATTGATTCACCACATATCAATAATCAGGATAATGTGCATCAGGAAGGTGACAATCCTCATGCAAACAACAACACTGACCAGATGATGAATGATGGAATGTTCAGAAGTTTTATGCAATTCATGCAACAACAGGTGAAAGCGGCTCCTGTCCACAACGTAGGTGGAAATACTGGAAACTCGCAGGCGGTCACCGCTAAACAGTTTAAGGAGCTGGGACCACCGGAGTTTAAGGGAGAACCCAAACCACTTGTAGCTGAAACATGGATAAAGCAGATCACCAAGATATTTGATGTCTTGGGTTGCTCCGAGGAGCAAAAGGTTCCCTTTGCCGCCTTTATGTTGCGAGGAGAGGCAGATTACTGGTGGGAATCGATAAAGCGTACTCAACCTGCCGCACTGAAGATGTCTTGGGAGAAGTTCCAAGAGCTGTTTAACGACAAATACTTTCCCGAGAGTATTCGTCACATGAAGGAGGTGGAGTTCATCAAATTGGAGCAGAATAATATGACCGTGTCGCAGTACGAGGCAAAATTTGCGGAGTTATCCCGGTTTGCGTCCCACCTGGTGGATAATGAAGAAAGAATGACGCGGATGTTTTTAAGAGGTTTGAAGCCGGAGATACGTCAACACCTTGTTTCTCATAAACTGTGTTTGTATTCAGATGTTGTAAATAGGGCTCAGTTGGTGGAGCGCGATAACGAGACAACGCAACCAAAAGAGAGCAGCCGGCAAAATGATAATACCAGTGAAAGCAGTCATCGAAGCGGTGACAACAAGCGTGGAGGGAATCAACAGGCCAGAAATGGTAACCACTTCGGTGGTAATCAGGGCCAAACCAATAAGAATGGGCATTTCAAGAAGAGGAGATTCAACAATGATGGAAAGACGTCAGCACCAGCACCTGTCGTTAAGGAAGGAGAACGACCACCTATCATATGTTTCAAATGCGGAGGGGAGGGGCACATCAGTCCAAACTGCGCGATGCCGTCCAAAGCATGTTATAATTGTGGAAGAGAAGGTCATTTAGCCCGATTTTGTCGTTTACCGAAGACAAATTCAGCTAGGATGGAGGCACCAAAGGCCGTCCCAGAAAAGTCAAAACCGGTTGTGCAAGGGAGAGCGTTTGTTGTGAACTCCCAGAGAGCAAGGAACCCGAATGAGGTCATCACGGGTAAGCTTATCATAAACTCTAACGAAGTCTATACTTTATTTGATACCGGTTCTACCCATTCTTTTATTTCTCCTACTTGCGCTCATCGATTAAATTTGATTCCGGAGAAATTAGACTTTGACTTAGCAGTTGAAACTCCATTGGGAGAAACCTTCATTACATCCACGGTTTATAAGTCTTGTTTGGTTCAAGTTGGTACCCACACATTACCTGTCGATCTTATTTCATTAAAAATACTTGCATTTGACGTGATTCTAGGGATTGATTGGTTAACTACTCATCATGCAAAAATTGATTGTTTTCGTAAGGTTGTTAGCTTTCATATTCCTAATCGACCTATTATGCGAATTCAAGCAACCAAACCATTAAAATCAATCGCTGTCATCTCAAGCCATAAAGCTATTCGTTTATTGAAAAACGGATGTCAAGCTTTCTTAGCTCATGTCACAGATCTAAACAAAAATACGTCAGTTTTGAATGATATTTCTATTGTTAATAAATTCCCTGACGTATTCCCTGAAGAACTTCCTGGCCTACCCCCAGAGCGTGAAATTGAATTTTGTATCGACCTTGAACCCGGTACAAAACCCATTTCCAAAGCCCCATATCGAATGGCTCCTATTGAACTTCAGGAGTTAAAGACCCAACTGCAGGAATTGTTAGACATTGGTTTTATTCGTCCTAGTACTTCTCCTTGGGGTGCTCCTGTTCTGTTCGTGAAGAAGAAAGATGGGAGTATGCGACTTTGTATTGATTATCGGGAGTTGAATCATGTCACCATCAAAAATAGGTACCCATTGCCACGTATTGATGACCTGTTTGACCAGTTGCAAGGAGCACAATTCTTTTCAAAGATCGATCTTCGTTCTGGATATCATCAGCTGAAGGTTAGAACTGAGGATATTCCAAAGACGGCTTTTAGAACTCGGTACGGGCATTATGAATTCCTAGTCATGTCCTTTGGATTGACTAATGCTCCTGCTGCCTTCATGGATATGATGAACCGGGTATTCAAGGAATATTTGGATCACTTTGTGGTCGTCTTTATTGATGACATCCTTATTTATTCCAAAAGCCGTGAAGATCATGAGCAACACTTGAGGCTGGTACTCCAAAAGCTTCGTGAATACAAACTTTATGCCAAGTTGAAGAAATGCGAGTTCTGGCTGGAAGAGGTAGCATTCCTTGGGCACGTAGTATCAAGTCGTGGAATATCTGTTGACCCGGCAAAGATTGAAGCTATTCAAAGCTGGGAGCAACCTAAATCAGTGACCGAGGTACGTAGCTTTCTTGGTTTAGCTGGTTATTATCGGAGATTCGTGGAAGGATTTTCTCGAATCGCTACTCCATTAACTCAGCTGACTCGGAAAGATACAAAGTTTGGTTGGAGCGAAGAATGTGAGCAGAGTTTTCAAGAACTCAAGAGGAGACTCATTTCAGCACCTGTTCTAACAATACCATCTGGCTCGGAGGGATTTGTCATCTACAGTGATGCTTCGAGCAAAGGGTTGGGATGCGTTCTCATGCAACATGGAAAAGTCATAGCCTATGCATCAAGACAACTCAAGGAATATGAGAGGAATTATCCTACTCATGATCTAGAGTTGGCAGCTGTTGTCTTTGCACTTAAAATTTGGAGGCATTACTTGTATGGGGAGAAGGTGGAGATCTTTACGGATCATAAAAGCCTCAAATATTTCTTCACTCAAAAGGAACTCAACATGCGACAACGACGTTGGCTTGAACTGTTGAAAGATTATGATCATACCATTCAATACCATCCTGGAAAAGCGAACGTGGTAGCTGACGCATTGAGTAGAAGATCATATGCGGTACAAGTGCAATATTAACAACGCAAAGGCCCATTTTGTGTGACTTGCAAAGGATGGAGATAGAGTTGAAGACTCCAGGGACCCATGTGATGATGGCGAATATACGAGTAGAACCGACTTTAATCGATAAAGTTAAAGCTGCTCAAGCTACAGACCTGGAGCTGATGCGTATGAGGAAGAAAGTGCAAGAAGGTTCTATGCCGGAAGCAAGAATCGATGAAGAAGGAATACTTCGAGTCAACTCCAGACTTTGTGTTCCTAACAACCCTGATTTAAAGTATGAAATCATGATGGAGGCGCACAACACACCGTTTGCAATCCATCCTGGAAGTACCAAAATGTATCATGATCTTCGTCATACATTTTGGTGGAGCAATATGAAGAGAGAGATAGCGTTGTTTATCTCAAGGTGTCTAACTTGTCAACGAGTCAAAGCGGAGCATCAAGTACCAAAAGGTCCATTGCAACCACTTGAAATTCCAGAATGGAAGTGGGAGCACATTACCATGGATTTCGTTACCGGTCTTCCTAGGGTTTCTCAAGGTATTGATGCGATTTGGGTCATTGTTGATAGATTGACCAAGTCTGCTCATTTCTTACCGATACGAGAAACTTATACACTTGAACGTCTTGCTCGTATGTACATAAACGAGATTGTAAGACTGCATGGTATGCCAGTATCCATAGTTTCTGACCGAGACCCAAGATTCACTTCACGATTTTGGGTTAGTTTACAAAAAGCTATGGGCACGGATTTACGATTTAGTTCAGCATATCATCCTCAGACGGACGGACAATCAGAGAGGACTATTCAAACTCTTGAAGATCTATTAAGACTCTGTGTCTTTGACTTCAAGGGAAGTTGGGACAAGTTCTTACCATTGGTGGAGTTTTCCTACAACAACAGTTATCAAGCAAGTATTGGCATGGCTCCATTCGAAGCATTGTATGGAAGAAAATGTCGTTCTCCAGTATGCTGGGATGAGGTGGGCGAAGCAACGTTGTTGGGACCGGAGTTGGTACGTATGACTACAGAAAAGATTCAAACGATCCGACAACGTATAAAAACCTCACAAGATCGACAAAAGAGTTATGCTGATCTTCATCGAAAGGACGTGGAATTTGATGTAGGAGATCATGTGTTCTTACGTGTTGCTCCATGGAAAGGAGTTACGAGATTTGGAAAGAGAGGAAAGCTCAATCCTCGATTCATCGGTCCATTTTTAATCCTCGATCGAGTAGGAACTGTGGCTTATAGACTCGCTTTACCGCCAAGTATGTCTCGTGTTCATAACGTTTTTCACATATCCATGTTACGCAAATATGTGGAAGACCCGAACCACATTATTGAGTTAGAACCGGACGAAATAGCGGAAGATTTGACGTATGAAGAAGTTCCTGTTCAAATCTTGGATAAGAAGGAACATATTCTACGCTCCAAGGTTATACCTCAAGTCAAAGTTTTGTGGAGAAACCACGATGTTGAGGAAATGACTTGGGAGTTAGAATCTGAAATGAAATCAAGGTATCCTTACCTCTTCGACATACCAGGTACGTACCCTAATTTCGAGGGCGAAATTTCATAAGAAGGGGAGGTTGTAAGACCCCAACTTTTATAAATAAAGATGAATTTTCTATAAATATCATTTTTGAATATTATGGAGTTAATTTGATATAATGTTATAGTTGTGGGTAATATTTATAAATTTTGCAAAGTAAGCAAGTTGTTATAAAATATTCGTTTGGTCGGAAAATATTCTTTTTGTCGGGGAATATTCGTACGACGACACAATCATTGGTGGACCCCACAACGAAATTATTGTCGGATTGAGAAAACGACAAAAATATTTTATTAAAAAATAACGGCGGAAGTTTTACCATTGTTACTGTTGAACTACTCGGTAGTAAAAGTACAGTAATACGTGTGGTTGCATAGTAGCACACGGTATTGATTATTAATGCTTATGTGAGAAGTCACTCAGTTTGATTCCATTATTGTCAGTTAATAATATGAATTATTTAGCGATAATGACGTTTTGTTTTATTCGTATTATTAACGTAATAAAACAGAAACATCTTTTTATAAAAAACAAAATACTTTATTAAAGTTATTCTATAAATAGAATATATTATATTTTATTTAAAAGATTTTTCTTTAAATATGGACCGTCAGATTAAAGTAATCAATCTGGACCGTTCATGGATTAGTTACTATGCATTCTATTTTTCTATAAATAGCAGCTCATTCCTTCATTATTTCTTACGAATTCACTGAACTCTAGAGAGAGAAACTATAGAGAGAAACTATAGAGAAAGAGAAGAAGAGTATTCTGCTACTTAACTATTTCCTTATTTCAGCTCGTCTTTAAAACGGTAAGGGGTGTTATTCTTTCTTATTCATGAAGAGAACTGTTGTTATTCCATTTCTTATTATTCTGTTGGAATAACCTGTATACGCGGTCTACCCTATACTTGGTGACATTCTTCTATTATTCTGTTGGAACATCCTGTCTGTGTGTTTTACACCGGACCTGGTTCCGTCTTGTTATTATTCTGTTGGAACATCCTGTCTGTGTGTTTTACACCGGACCTGGTTCCGTTTTTATTATTATTCTGTTGGAACATCCTGTCTGTGTGTTTTACACCGGACCTGGTTCCGTTTTTATTATTATTCTGTTGGAATATCCTGTCTGTGCGTTTACGCCGGACCTGGTTCCATTATTTATTATTCTGTTGGAATAACCTGTCTGTGCGGTCTATCGCATGCATGGTGATTTCTTTTGTTATTCCATTCTTTATTGTACTCAGTTGGTTAAGTTTTGACTTCTATACTCCATGAAATTTGTGGAATATCCTTGATATTTGCGCTTCATCCAGTATCTATTCATGAAAATATTTTCTGATCATTCTTGAATTTTACTCCACAAAGCAGTATCATGTTGACAATTTGGACGTTGTTAATTCTTGGATAAATTAATTCTTGAACTTGTTTTATTGAATTCTTATATCATTGTCATCATCCTCATGTTTATAAAATGTTGAAAGTCATCTGTGGCCGTAGTGCATAGATGGACTTGGTATGATTATGACCAGGGATTATTCGGTATAATCATGACCGTAATGTTACAAATGATGTGGTAAAAGTCCTCATTGGCCCGTAGTGCATTGATGGACAGTTGTTGGCATGATCATGACCATTAATGAATATACGAATATCCTTGGCCGTAGTGCAGGGGTGATTCGATGATGTGGATTATTTTATTAAGCTGAGTCTCAGCGATCACAGTGTTGGAAAATCTTTTAAATCATAAAAGATAGTAGAGTTTATTTTCTACTTGACTCTTTTAATGGATTGCTTGTTCCGCTACAGTTAAACTTGATGTCTATTATATTTTATCAGTTTAACATTGTTGAAGGCTAATGATAATTTATTCTGCATTATCTTAGTCATAATATTTCTTACTGGGCTAGTTGAGCTCACCCTTTCTTTCACTGTTCTCTTCAGGAAATGAGAACGTAGCTGGGGCAAGTCGGGAAACGGAGTGATGGTTCGAATGATAGTATTAGTTAGTAGTCCTCACTATTCTATGTAATAGTGTGTTAATAAATGTAATGAGGACTCCTTTTGAGTATGAATACTCTCTAGAATATAATATTTGTATTCAAACTCGCAGTTTATGTTTTGTTGTATTGTATACGACAGTTGTATTAGTAAGTTGTAATTGTATTCAGTACTTTGTATCTGACGACCCAAGATGGGTAATGTATACCTAATTTTGGGGGCGTCACATGTATAACATATCCAAAAATTACCACGATCCAACGGTCGGATTAAAAATTATAACCCCCGCAAAATATCTCAAAAACCCTGATTTTTAATACTTCCATTCCGACAAAAATACGGATAAAAATCTCAACATTAACTCCTTCATTTTTTAACCACAAAAATATATCCCTCATTTATATCCGCATAAAATAAATATTTTCTTATCATATGAATCAATAATTAATTATTCACAAATAATATTACAGAATCACATTTATGACAACCAGGCTGTTCCCAGGAAAGAGGGGGCTTTCCAATAAGGATTTCTCCTTACTGGCGCGCAATTAGATGACCAAACCTCTCCTTAGACAGAACTTTCTAGACATTGCCAATAATGCTATCTAATAATATTATTCAAATAATATGAATTATTGATCTGATAATAAAAAATACTGTGCAGCAACAATTATTGAAACAAAATAATATAAAATATCAACGCAGCAATTATTAAATCAATAAAGTAAAATATTGAACAGTAATTACTGTAACAATTATTGAGTAGTGCCTTCTTACGTAAGAATCAATAATTTTAAAAATACTGTGCAATACCGTGTGCTACTGTGCAATAACGCGTATTACTGTATTTTAACCAACGGGTATTCCAACAGTGTTAACGGTAACAACTACGCCGTTATTTGTAAAAACTCAAATTTGTCGTTTTCTTCACCCGACAGTTATTCGTTATGGGGCCCACAAATGGCTGCGCCGTCGTACGAATATTCCCCGACAGAAAGAATATTCCACGACCAAACGAATATTCCCCGACAACAATGATTATTTTATAACCACTTGCTTATTTTGAAAAAAATTCACATTTCACCCATAACTTTAAAATTTTATCAATTTAACCATTTACTGAATAGAAAAATTGAATACTTTTATTTCATAAAATTCGGGGTCTTACAGTATTTTCTATTATCAGATCAATAATTCATATTATTTGAATAATATTATTAGATAACATTATTATCAATGTCTAGAAAGTTCTGTCTAAGGAGAGGTTTGGTCATCTAATTGCGCGCTAGTAAGGAGAAATTCTTATTGGAAAGCCCCCTCTTTCCTGGGAACGGCCTGGTTGTCATAAATGTGATTCTGTAATATTATTTGTGAATAATTAATTATTGATTTATATGATAAGAAAATATTTATTTTATGTGGATATAAATGAGGGATATATTTTTGTGGTTAAAAATGATGGAGTTAATGTTGAGGTTTTTATCAGTATTTTTGTCGGAATGGAAGTATTAAAAATCAGGATTTTTGAGATATTTTGCGAGGGTTATAATTTTTAATCCGACCGTTGGATCGTGGTAATTTTTGGATATGTTATACATATATAAGTTGAGTATATGTCCACAAATTTTGAACCGTTAAAAATGAACGTATGATTTATTATGAATTTTACAAGATGACTGGTTCAGAAATTGTTGAATTTTCGGAGTTTATCATTTTGATGAAAAATTCTAGAATTGGTGGGCCCCACTTGTGGTTGGTGAAGAAATGTGCTGAATTATATTTCAAATGTGGTGGGTGGGAATAGTAGCAGGTAAAGCCATCAGGTTGCAGGTCAAACCTACCAAAATTTTCCTATAAATAGAGGGCTAAGTTAGAATTGAAAATCACACCAGAAACATAAGCTTTCTCTCTCTCTCTCTATATTATGAAGCATATTTTGTGAGTTTTTAGATACTTTGAGAGTTGATATTCAGTGCAAGGTTCCTTCGGCTTTACATTCCGGTCAGAAGTACTGCTGTTTTGAGGTAAGGGATTGTAAGGGATTGTAAGGGATAGTAAGGGATTTTAAGGGTTGTTATGATTTTCAGTTTCGTAATTTTTCTGAACGTCAAAAATTCTGGAAATATTTGAAATGATATTTTGATGAGTTTTATTGATTGTGTCCAAAAATGGTGATTTTTGGATGTATAGATTGAGAGTTATGAATTTTATGAGAAAAGACTATTTTAAAAGTAACTGCTTATAATTTCTTGTGGTTAACTCCAAAATTGATGAAATTTTTATTGGGAGTACATGTATATGATGGAAGTATACTCTGTTAATTTCAGAATTTTTGGACAAAAGTACAATTTTTGATAAATGTCTAAATATTCGGCTGTTTTGACCATATGAAAAATAGTAAATGACTTTTAAAAATTCTGAGAAAAATATATGTTCAATATGGGACTATATTCTGATAAATCTCAGAAAAGAAATATTTTTGGAACTGATTTGGTATTTTTCATGACAACGGACTAGTTATGAGAAAATAAATTAAATATGTTATGTGAAGTAAGAAAATTGGAAAATAGAATTTTATGGCTTGAGAATCCTATATGAGGTATATGCAGATTTTTGATGAGGGTTTTGGCTATTGATGATGAAATCTTAAGAGTTGACATTTTATGATGATTAAATGCATTAATTAGTAAAGTGTAAACAATTTAAATAAATTGTTTATAAGCTTAAGAAATGTTATTCATTCAATATCATTATGCCGAAATATTGGTATAGATTTTATTGTGGAATTTTTACCTTTTTGAGTCGAGGTTACTATTCACAAGTTACTATTCACGAGTTACTATTCATGAGTTACTATTCACGAGTTACTATTCACGACAAAATTGGTTTCTTTTTCTAACCAAATTATAGTTGATTTATGAATATTACTCTTGAGATTAAATTCATATTTTGATCATATTATTTTTATCATCATATATAACATTTTTATAACCCTGATGTTAAAATTCTCTTTCACTGGAGTGTAAAGATGGGTAGATTATTGGTATGATCATGACTAGGGTTCTCTTTGGCCTGTAGTGCAAAGTTGAATTGTGACTGGTATGATCATGACCATTGAATTTATAATTGAATATCTTAAGCTTAAGTGCAAAGGTGAATTGATCAACATGGTTATAATTATTGTTTATATAAATTCTGAAATGATTATATATTTCTTTGAGATATGAATATATTTGGCCTGTAGTGCAAATATGAATTGTTGATGAATATCTTTGGCATGTAGTGCAAAGATGGCCTGTTGATGAATATCTTTGGCCTGTAGTGCAAAGATGAACTGTTGTTGAATATCTTTGGCCCGTAGTGCAAAGATGGTTTGTTGATGAATATCTTTGGCCCGTAGTGCAAAGATGGTTTGTTGATGAATATCTTTGGCCCGTAGTGCAAAGACGGATTTGTTAGTATGATTATAAACAGGAATTGTGATTTTGTATAACCATGATCTTTGATGTTTTAGGTAAAGACAGGTGATGAAAATATTCTTCGTCCTGGGTGCGAAGAAAAATTTATAGTCACAATTATGATTATGAGTTATTCATATGATTGTGGAAAGGAACTGTTGAGTGATGTTACATGGATAAAACATTATTGGTGGATTTTTAACATGGAGAAGATAATAGACTTTATAGTCTATTTGACTCTTCTAATGGATTGCTCGTTCCGCTGCAACTATGGTTGAAATTTTTATCATTTACCATATGTTCTAAATCTCTGATTTATTATTGATGAAGGCTATTGATAATTTAATTATCTTTAGTCATGATATTCTTTACTGAGCTAGTTGTACTCACCCTTTTGCTTCACAATTCCTTTCAGGTAATAAGAGTGTAGCTGGGTCGAGCGGGGGTAACAAGGGAATAGAACGGTGGTCATCATTTAGTAGTTATATTTGGTGAAGAAAATAGGGTGAGGCGAACCCAACGTTGGAAGGGTGTTTTGTCACTATCATACAAGATGTCTAACGACATACAACCTCGTGTCATCATAAGACATGATTGTGCACATCCGCTTGCCGAGTATATCTACAAGCACTATCTATATAATCTTGGTGTTTGTTTGAAGTATAATTCTCAGTTAGATACAGTGGAGATAATGATAAGTCAAGAGAAGACTCACCATTGGGAAGAATATGATAGTAATCTTCTCGTTTTTCTTTGGGGTCTATTGGGTCAACCAAGGATAATTCTGTGGCCATATGATATCTATCATAACCTAGACGCGTGGCCTCCCATGTACGAAGGTTTCCTTGAGCACTTCCCAAAGATTCTAATTTCTAAAACAGTTTTTGACTATACCTTTATGTAAGGTGTTATTGTGAGGTGATGTCCACTGTTGGAACATGAGTCACATTTGGTATATATTTGTATCCAAACTCACAGCATATGTGTTGTTGTATTTTACACGACAATTGTTGTAATAAAGTTGTAGTTATTTTCTGTACCATGTATTTGACGACTCAGAATGGGTTGGGTGGAATGGACCTATTTTGGGGTTGTCACATCTGATACCAACTGTGACGCCCCCAAAAATAGGTATACATCACCTATCTTGGGTCGTCAGATACATAGTACAGAATACAAATACAACTTACTAATACAACTGTCGTGTACAATACGACAAAACATAAACTGTGAGTTTGAATACAAATATTATCTTCTAGAGAGTATTCATACTCAAAAGGAGTCATCATTACATTTATTAACACACTATTACATAGAATAGTGAGGACTACTAACTAATACTATCATTCGAACCATCACTCCGTTCCCCGACTTGCCCCAGCTACGTTCTCATTTCCTGAAGAGAACAGTGAAAGAAAGGGTGAGCTCAACTAGCCCAGTAAGAAATATTATGACTAAGATAATGCAGAATAAATTATCATTAGCCTTCAACAATGTTAAACTGATAAAATATAATAGACATTAAGTTTTACTGCAGTGGAACAAGCAATCCATTAAAAGAGTCAAGTAGAAAATAAACTCTACTATCTTTTATGATCTAAAAGGTTTTTCAACACTGTTATCGCTGTGACTCAGCTTAATAAAATAATTCACATCATCGAATCACCCCTGCACTACGGCCAAGGATCATGCCAACAACTGTCCATCAATGCACTACGGGTCAACGATGACTTTTACCACATCATTTGTAACCTTACGGTCATGATTATACCGAATAATCCCTGGTCATAATCATACCAAGTCCATCTATGCACTACATACCACAGATGACTTTCAATATTTTATAAACATGAGGATGATGACAATGATATAAGAATTCAATAAAACAAGTTCAAGAATTAATTTATCCAAGAATTAATAACGTCCAAATTGTCAACATGATACTGCTTTGTGGAGTAAAATTCAAGAATGCTTAGAAGAATATTTTTATGAAAAGATACTGGATGAAACGCAATTATCAAGGATATTCCACAAATTTCATGGAGTATAGAAGTCAAAACTTAACCAACTGAGTACAATAAAGAATGGAATAACAAAAGAAATCACCATGCATGCGATATACCGCACAAACAGGTTATTCCAACATAATAATAAATAATGGAACCAGGTCCGACGTAAACGCACAGACAGGATATTCCGACAGAATAATAAATAATGGAACCAGGTCCGGCGTAAACGCACAGACAGGATATTCCGACAGAATAATAAATAATGGAACCAGGTCCGGTGTAAAACACACAGACATGATGTTCCAACAGAATAATAACAAGACGGAACCAGGTCCGGTGTAAAACACACAGACAGGATGTTCCAACAGAATAATAACAAAAACGGAACCAGGTCCGGTGTAAAACACACAGACAGGATGTTCCAACAGAATAATAGAAGAATGTCACCAAGTATAGGGTAGACCGCGTATACAGGTTATTCTAACAGAATAATAAGAAATGGAATAACAACAGTTCTCTTCATGAATAAGAAAGAATAACACCCCTTACCGTTTTAAAGAAGAGCTGAAATAAGGAAGTAGTTAAGTAGCAGAATACTCTTCTTCTCTCTCTCTATAGTTTCTCTCTCTAGAGTTCAGTGAATTCGTAAGAAATAATGAAGGAATGAGCTGCTATTTATAGAAAAATAGAATGTATAGTAACTAATCCATGAACGGTCTAGATTGATTACTTTAATCTGACGGTCCATATTTAAAGAAAAATCTTTTAAATAAAATATAATATATTCTATTTATAGAATAACTTTAATAAAGTATTCTGTTTTATATAAAAAGATGTTTCTGTTTTATTACGTTAATAATACGAATAAAACAAAACGTCATTATCGCTAAATAATTCATATTATTAACTGACAATAATTGAATCAAACTGAGTGACTTCTCACATAAGTATTAATAATCAATACCGTGTGCTACTATGCAACCAAACGTATTACTGTACTTTTACTACCGAGTAGTTCAACAGTAACAATGATAAAACTTCCGCCGTTATTTTTAATAAAATATTTTTGTCGTTTTCTCAATCCGACAATAATTTTGTTGTGGGGTCCACTAATGATTGTGTCGTTGTACGGATATTTCCTGTTAAAACGAATATTTCCCGACCAATCGAATATTATATAACAACTTGCGTACTTTGTAAAATTTATAAATATTACCCACAACTATAACATTATATCAAATTAACTCCATAATATTCAAAAATGATATTTATAGAAAATTCATCTTTATTTATAAAAGTTGGGGTCTGTATAACCCTGTTTGTTACGTGTATCCAAACGGACGCCTAAATCACTGCATTTTATAAAAATTTCAGTTATAATAAATCACATTAATTATTTTGTAGTCAAAAGCAAAAAAAAAAAAAAAAAATTCCAGCCGGTCACTACCCCGGTCGGAAAACGCCGGTCGGCGTAGAATTACTCAAAAACAAAAGGTGGGTTGATTTTGTTGCCGTAGATGGGAGATGTGGGAATAAGTTAAGTATTGTATATTTGTCTTTTTGCTAAACAAAAGACTTAATGGCTGTTATGGCCCCATGATGAAAACCTTTCAAAATAATTTGACTGACTTTTGTGATCTTTGTGGTTTGTGAAGTGCCGTGGACGGCTGGGAGAAAGTTTTTATATATTTATATATATTATAATAAGTTTTGTTTTATTAGATTTTAAATAGAATATATTATATTTTATTGTAAACCAATCTGAACCGTCCGTTTAAAAGTAAATCAATCTGAACCGTTCATGAATTAGTTACTATGCAGTCCATTCTTCTATAAATATAAGCTCATTCCTTCATTATTTCTTACGAATTCACTGAAACCCTAAATAGAGAAATTATAAAGAAACTATAGAAAAGTATTCTGCTACTTCCCTACTCTTAAATTCAGTTTCTTTTACGGTAAGGGGTATTATTTCTTTTGTATTCACGAAGAGAACTTCTGTTATTCTATTCTTTATTATTCTGCTGGAATAACCAGTATACGCGGACTACCCTATACTTGGTGATATTCTTCTATTATTGCATCTTTATTATTATTCTGTTGAAATATCCTGTCTGTGCGTTTTACGCCGGACCTGATTCCATTATTTATTATTCTGTCGGAATATCCTGTCTGTGCGTTTACGCCGGACCTGGTTCCATTATTTAGTATTCTGTCGGAATATCATGTCGGTGCGTTTACGCATGACCTGGTTCCGTTATTTATTATTCTGTTAGAATAACTTGTCTGTGCGGTCTATCGCATGCCTGGTGATTTCTTTTGTTATTCCATTCTTTATTATACTCAGTTGGTTTAAGTTTTGGCTTTTATACTCCATAAAATTAGTGGAATATCCTTGATATTTGTGCTTCATCTAGTATATTTTCATGGAAATATTCTTCTGAGCATTCTTGAATTTTACTGCACAAAACAGTATCATGTTGACAATTTGGACGTTATTAGTTCGTGGATTAATTAATTCTTGAACTTGTTTTATTGAATTCTTATATCATTGTCATCATCCTCATGTTTATATTTTGTTGAAAGTCATATGTGGTATGTAGTGCATAGATGGACTTGGTATGATTATAACTAGGGATTATTCGGTGTAATCATGACCGTAATGTTACAAATGATGTGGTAAAAGTCCTCATTGGCCCGTAATACATTGATGGACAGTTGTTGGCATGATCATGACCATTGATGAATACACGAATATCCTTGGTCCGTAGTGCATGGATTATTTATGGTTGTGATACTAATGAATATCATTGGTCATAGTGTAGGGATGATGTGGATTATTTATTAAGCTAAGTCCCAGCGATAAAAGTGATAAAAAAAAACCTTTTAAATCGTAAAAGATAGTAGATTTTATTCTCTGCTTGACTCTTTTAATGAATTATTTGTTCCGCTGCAGTTAAACTTGATGTTGTTATATTTTATCAGTTTAACACTGTTGAAGGCTAATGATAATTTATTCTGCATTATCTTAGTCATAATATTTTTTACTGGGCTAGTTGAGCTCACCCTTTCTTTCACTGTTCTCTTCAGGAAATGAGAACGTAGCTGGAACGAGTCGGGGAACGGAGTGATGGTCCGGATGATAGTATTAGCTAGTAGTCCTCACTATTCTGTTAAATAGGGTGACAATAAATGTAATGAGGATTTATTCTGAGAGTGAATATTGTCTAGAATACAGTATTTGTATTTAAACTCACAGCTCTCTTGTTGTATGATTAAGATTGTATTTATATTCTGTACCATGTATTTGGCAACTCAGAATAGGTGATGTAGACTTATTTTGGGGGCGTCACATCCCAACCGTAGTAAAGAGAAAAAGTATTGATCGCAACCAATAATTAAGATAATTTTAATATCAAAGTGTGTCCAATAATCTGTCATGAATTACATATTTATAATAAAAAGAAACTCTAATAATCCTACGCCCATTAACAATTAGACCTCTAACTAAATAACCAAAATAAACTAATAAATAACAAGTCCACGAACTAAATAAATAAATAAATATTAATAAATAAATAACTAAATAATTAATCATTCACGATGACGTCGTCTCATTGATCGATGCCATCACAAAATACATGTCAATTTATTTTTGTATCCAATAAATTGTCAAAGTGTACATTTCTGCAAGGTACTGCATTTCTTTTACGTATTTATTAAAGTATTAAACTACTTTACCGGATTCCATTTGGGTCCCTATGCATGCTTCTTGCCTTTTGTTCACTTTCTTCCATGTGTCACAAGTATACTAAATACAGAAAATCTTTAATTCTTTTATAGCGTATCATAGTATTGGTATGGTTCCTAAGAGCCATTTCAATCCACAAATTTCTTTCCTCAGCGGATTTCTTTTAAAGAAAGCAAGAAACTAAATCAATTTGCAGATATTTCTACATTACATTTTGCAGGAGGTTGTAATAGTAACTTCATCCATATATCTTGATCTTATGGGACAGTTTTATCAAAACAGAAGACATCAAATATCATTACAAAGTCTCAGTTAAAAGAAAAAGAAATAATAAATAGTATTCAGTCCTGCTGCCATGCATAAAGGCCAAGTTTTTAGTGTACGGGGCATACAAACCAGAGCATAACAAAGGTCAAATTCATTATAATCTTGAAACAGCTCAGTATGCAAAAGCAATTAGATTTCTTGATTTCATTATATATGTATATACATATATATATATATATATATATATATATATATATATATATATATATATATTATTTTAATAAGTGTTTGGCCATGAAACTTATAAATCGGAATTGGAAAATTAAATTGAATTTATGTATATTAATTTAAATTAATAATTTTACAGATATAGTTATAAAAGTTTTTAATAATAAATTTAATAATATTATGTTATTAATGATTGGATTGTAATAAAATATTTATTAAATTATTTAGATTGAACGGATAGAGTCTAAATGAGTTTTTGGAATATACTTTGAGTATTACATTGCTTAATTCAGGTACGAATTTCGTACTCCACTCATTTGATTATGGTTGCATTCTTTGTATCTCGTGATATCTCGTCATTTATTTTCTTATAATCCTATTGGAAATCTTAAATAGAAATTTGATAATTAATACTTTGGCTGTATTCAGTAATTTAAATTCTTTTCCTTTTATTAAAATTTGTACATATTCTATAATTTTTTCAACGAGACTCTTGTTAAATTTGATTTGTTCGTTTTGTCCCTTGTTTCGAATTATGTTATGATTTCACATAATTATTTCCGGTGAAATTCATATATTAGTTTCATTTTGAGATTGATACATATGACTCATATTTGTACTCTTTGAATTAGGTTATCATATTTAGTATTTATTTTTATTAATTGTAGAGCGGTACATGTTGCTACCTTCTTTTTGAGATATTGTGACTATAATTTGTTTTGGTTCAACATGTACATATAGAACCCTTTTGTTAGTATTATGTCGCATGTATTGTGACATGGTATTTTTGTTAGAATATACCGTAGGGTATACCTGAGTTATAACCACCTGTGGGGGTACCACATGCATGTCGTCTTGACACGAGAGGCATGACACTTTCCGTGGCAGTGTGATTAGTCCACGGCGCCTCCGTTTGGGCTCCGGAGGAAGTGGGTCATTTGGTATTTTGTTGTGGGAGGCGTATGAGTTAACCCTAATTTTCTGTTTTGCGAATTTGTGATGTTGTGTCAAACACACCTATCCGATTTGCATACATTTGGATTCGCGGTCCAATGTGTGATTTGCCTGTGTGGCATTATTTTGACTTGTCTGTGTGACAATGTATATTTCTGAGCTCATTCAGTATGAAATAACACCCAACCATTTGATTCAGCCAATTATTTCATTGTATTAATTTTGTTTGCTTATGTTAAGTTCAAATCATTGAGTTAGTTACTTCAGTTAGTTATTTCTTTATTCTTCTATTGGTTTCGTCAATTCTGTTGTTTCAGATATATTTCATTCAGATATTTGGAGAATATATTTTCGTCAGTATTTACACTTGAGACTTTATTCAGTATTTTGTCTCAGTTATTTTCATATATCAGTTGTATATCTTTTGTTTTTTTGTATCTGTACTGGGCAATTGGCTCATGCTATGTTTTTCTTTCGACAGGTTTGCAGGGATGATTTAGGGCTAGTGTGATGAGAGAGTTGTCTTTGACCATCTAGGTTGTTTCGAATTTTAGTTTTGGTTATTTTGACTCTATTTGGAGAATTGTATTTAGTACTTCATTGATAGATATCACTATTAATATTTTGAAGTTATTAGTGCTATGTTTACTTATTTTGAGGTTTGTTGTGCTTTGCACGTGACCTTCCTTTCCTTTTCGGGAAGGAGGTGTTACAGAGATGATATCAAAACTTAGGTTCTTTCTTGTAGAAAACATATTTAGGTTTGACCTGTAAGTTGTGGGTGGGTAGACGTAAGAGCTTGATTCGATTTTTTTCTTTGTTTGGTTGGTCTCTATTTTGACCAACTGTCGAATTATGGGAAGAGTCGATTGATTGGTCCCCATGTTTTTGCTTCTTCCTATTTCCTTCAATTATATCCAATACCACTTGTTAATGAATAGCTTCCACCAACCTCATAACTGTTACACAGAGCCAATTAGTCTTGCTTCTTTGTTTGTATCAATTGCTGGTGTAAAAAGGAGAAGGAAAACAGAATATTTATAGGAAGAGAGAGAGAGAGAGCATTGAGGAGAAGAAGAAATTAGGGACGGAGGAGGAGATACAGCAAAAGACAAAGTGGGAATCATAGTGATAAATGGACGAATTCATTATAAAATATCGGAAAAAACCGAACCTACATCCACTTGGTTAAAAGCCAGAAGCTCTGCCAGCTGAGCTAAGACGGCAAATCTCATCGTTCTGGATCATAGGATAACATAAGATCGCGATCCCACGGGAAGAAAACGACTCGGATCACAAATATGCATAGCATCGTATAGATTCGATTCGTGTGGGATCGTAACATGTACGTCCTATCACTAAAATAATATAATTTGACTTCTTTTTTCTTTGACTTGTACAAGTAGTTTAATTATGTCAAAAACTTTTAAACTCCTAATTTCTACATTTTTAAAACTCAAATATAACTCTAAATTTTTAATTTAATGGTATGAGTTATGGATAAAATTCATTTGATCGGTAAATATTGTTACTAGGTACTTCTTTCATTAGTTTAATAAATTTATAACATGTAATTGGTGTTTAAGTTGGATGGTTGATACTTATCACTTAATATATGTGAAATAAGTAATTAATTTTTGCAAGTATTGAGTTAATTAACAATATATGTTTGAAAAAATAATAAAAACTCCATTTTATGTGAATGTTATCGTGAAATTCTACTAAAAATATAGTAAGTAATGTGAAAATTTATACTTTAATCTTCAATAACAATCTGAAAATGAGATGATATATATATATATATATATATATATATATATATATATATATATATATATATATATATATAATCATTATGGTAAATGTAATCTTCGGAACTAAATTTTCATATTAAAATAATTTATATTTATTTTTTTATAGAAGCTTACAATTCTACTATACGATCTTATGCACTCTAAAACGATTTTGCATGGGATCCCAATTTTAACAACATTGGGTAATTTACTCCCTTCATCCTCAACAGAATGAGCTAAATATATTTTTCACATAAATTAATAAAAATAAAGTAATTTTTTTTAAAAAATAATTAAATATATCCTTAGTGACCCCCAAAATTACATAAATTGATGAGTCTTTTTATTTTTTTTATACTAACGAACTCCACTAAATGACATAATTATCTTTTATATTTTAAATCAATTATTTTGAGAATAAAATAATATACTTTAAGTTATCTTTTTTAGGACGAAGGGAATACATGAAAAATTATGAATTACTAATATAATAGGAGTTACAACTTACATGATACACTATTTTTGATCAGTCAATTTGTGAAAGACCCCATTAATGTAATAATTGAATAAGCAAAGCTTGTTTATCGCGAGTGCGACTACGAACTGCCAATTTGTGAACAGATTCCCAAATTTATTGCTTTGTTCTATTCATCAGAAGAAGGAATAGAAAGAAAGATGTCAGAGGCTGTGATAAGGAACAAAATTGGAGAGAGTGGTTAGCATGAAATGAACTTCATGGTAAGCATGAAGTTCACTTCATGTCCAATGCAGTGCTGACACACAAGCAGGAGGGTGATCTCTCCGCCTACGTGCCAGCACTGTATTGATTATGAAGTGAACTTATTATGAAATGAACTTCATGCTAACCGAATCCAAAATTGAAATGCCCAACATAGACATGCCTATCCTTCGGGACGACCCCCTCCTCCCGAAGACTTTGCTCGGAGGATCCCAAGCAAAGGTCCGTCGCCATCTTTTTTGCTGCTTTGGGTACTTTCTCTTGGGGCATGTACCACGTCAGCAAAGACAACAATATCCGAAGGTATATTTTCCAACTTTTCTCCATTTATCTATGTATTCGTAATTGGGTTTTATTTATTTGTTTTTTTTACTTGGATAATGTTTGATAATGTTGGTGGGGGTAGTAATAATATTGTGAAGGAGTCCAATAAAATGAGGAATTTTTTTATGGTTGTTGTTGATTTGAGTTGTTATATTGTTAGCTTAAAGATGAATTTTTTACGAGTGTTATTGATTTTAGCATAAGAAGGAGGATAAGATAGTAAAAGATTGTAATTCAAATGTTTTAGAACTATCAGTTATCAAACATTTTTTTTCATTCATTATTTAGCTCATTCAGATTGCTTAAATATTCAGAACCATTTCATTCAGTTTTAACAAACAGTCCCAAAAGAGGTTCAAAATGAGCTAACGAGAGTTTTTCAACACCAAATAATTTCACTTATAATAAATATTATTTTAAATAGTTTAAAATGACTTAATGAACTAAAATATAATAATATAATTTTACTACTGTGTCTCAACTAGTAGTAATTACTAAACATTCATTAAAATTAGTACTAATGATAAATATGAAATAATATATTTTTAAAAAAATTATAAATTATGTGAATGAGACTTTTTCTTATAGAAGGAAGGGAGTAATATTCAATCAATTAAAATATAAAACAATAATATATTTAAAATATCATATTACTTTATAATTTAAAAATAAAATATAATTAGGGGATTAATAATCATCTATAAAAGAACTTAATCAAAAGCATTATCCACTAATATTATTAGTAGGGACACCAAGGCCGTGCCAAGTACTGCCAAAAAAGATTCAAAACCCACTCGAGAATCCTGGTCTGGTCAGTCTACAAGCCGTTCCCAGCACAGTGCAGGTTAAAAAAATTCAAAAGTTAAATTGTCTGTAATACCCATCCAGCAGTTTAGGCCACTCAAGCAAATTCGCGGCCAATTGAACTAATATTACGTTTGGAGGGAAGTAATGGAATGAAGGGGGGAAGATTTATTTTATTTTAGTCAGAATAATTTATTTCATACTTTTTTTTTTAAGAAATAAAATTTATAAATTAAAAAAAAATAAGAATGATTAATTACATTCTAATTATTCGTTTTATTTTCACATTTATTATTCAACAGTTGAACTGTTTGGTGTGTTCGAATACATTAAAATTTTTATTAGTTTAATACTAATAACTTATTTTTTTGCGTTAACGCATTAAAATTGATGCAGAACGTTTGTTTGATAGTTTAACGTTACAAACGCTACAGTAATAAACACTTTAAATGTTAATAGCCAAACAGACAATAAATATTGAAGATAAAAAATTAAGAGAATCGAGCACTTGACGGACTAACTCAACTCAGTTCGTATAAGTTCGACTCGATTTGAGTTTATTTATCAAGTCGAGCTCTAATAAAAAATAGAGCCACCATCAAATCAAATCAAATCAAATCAAATTAAATTATACTAGTATGTTGGACTCAAGCTCGTTTCCCTGTAGCCAAACATGCACATTATTATCACTCACACGTTCGAGTTTAGTTGACTATAATAGTTGCGATACATAGTAAAGACAAGTTGTTTGTATGTACGTAGGTCATTCTTAATTTTTCAATGTACTACTAATAATCTTTCATTTCTAAATTACTACTAAAATTTTAAAAATATTTTCAAAATTAATATTATTTCAAGAAATAAAATTAAATTCCCAATACCCATTTCATGCCCGTATGGTACAAAGTACAATCGGTTCCGCTTCCCCTCTGCTATAAATATCCCCGTGGCCGTACCTACCTGCACAATCCCATTTCATTTATCCTTTACTGTCATATCTCCCTCTATCTCTTGTTTCTTTTGCATCGTTTCTCTTTCCTAGGGTTCTTCTATCTCAACCAGTTGGAGATGGCGCACGAGGTTGCGAACAACGGTGAGGTCCAGAACGGAAACTCCAAGGTGGTATCATTCTCGGCGTTGAAGCCTCAGCTCTTTGTGGAGGCACCGAAAGCAGCCGACGCTGTGCAGTTCTATAAGGCAGCGTTTGGAGCCCAAGAAGTAAACCGTGTCATGCAGCCGAAAAGGAAGGCCGATCAGGAGCTTCCTCTTGTTGTCTCTGCTGAACTGAAACTAGGTTCAACCACTATTCTCCTTTCTGACCTCTCAGATGACTCCTCTGCTTTGTAAGCCTTTCTGTTGAATCCGTCCCAGTTTATCACCCCAGGGTCATGTGCTTAATCTAATTTTTTCCTAGGTTTCCACTTAATATTGATTCCTCTGTTATTGTATAGCTTCTCTCTCTATTTAGCACTCTAAACCTCTCTTTCACTTTCAATATTTATTTGTAAACTTGCGTTGCAGTTGTTTTTGTGAGATCTGCTTAGTAGAAATGGATTATGGGATCATAACGCTTTTTTTACTGTTTAAAATTATTATATGAATCTTAGACTCTTTCTGATGGATTCCTATATATGCTTTCTAAGCTTCATTTTCTCTTGTGCTACTGTTGGAGATAATAATTTTGGTATGCGTTAGTTTTTGGGTACTTTTTACTCGTTTGTTAGTTGTCACTTACTGTGTGTGCGTGCTATTTTATTTCTCATTTTCTCTGTTTTGTCTTTTAGCAGTTTTACTTTTGTAAAATGGTTTGATCTGTTACTCGCATTCACCTACTTCGGTTTTCTTACTAGTTGATTTTCTCTTTTAGTGTTTGATGTTTTAACAAATGTTAGTACTTAATAGTGCTACTTATCAGTATATTAAAAAATACTCTATTTCTGGTGCCTTGTTAGGATCAAAACAGTGGGAACTGGTTTGGTGTTCTGCCTGGAGACTGAGGATATTGAAGCTGCTGTGGCGAATGCTGTGAAGGCTGGAGCTGTTTCAGAGGGTGAGATAGCCGAAGACGACGGCGCGTGCTGTGCCGGGCGCGTTGCAATAGTGAAGGACCCGTACGGCATAGTCTGGCAGATTTGCAGTCCTGCCAAGAAATGTGTGAACGTGGAGGCGTGAAGCTCGTTGGATCTGTTGAGTCGGTTTTTGTTGATGAACCTTTCTCATAACAAGTAAGGAGGGGATGTAGAAGAATGAGTAGCTTGTTGCTACTTGCTAGGCTGTTATTAATTCGGGATTTGAAATGGTTACAGACAGCTGGCAGTTATTGGTGGTAGTATTAAGTCTTGCATTTTGTAGTCCACCATTTTTATCGCGAATTTGCTTTTTTCTTGTGCCTGGTTTCCTCACTTTGTCGTGGTCATTACTTTATAAAACATTATTAAGAAAAAAGTTTGGTTAAAAGTATTATGTTAACAAATTATATACAAAAAAATTACTCCTATACATTACTCCATGAGTTAAGGAGGGAGTATTATTTATTGTATGCTAATTTGTGCCTGTAAAAGGAAGATAGGGACGTCCTATGTATGTGGGTGGGTGGCTGGGGTGGTTTCTTGTTGCGCCTCGTTAGGCGATAATATCCTACTTTGATGGTGTGTGTTTGTTTGAATACTATTGTTACTTTTGATATTATTAGTATACTACACTTGAGAGATTTAGAGGAGAAATGTGTTGGCTTCGATAACTGAAAAGCCTGTCGGGTAGTGTCTTACGTGTAGAAAAAAGAGGAGGAAGCTTTGTCACTGATAATGTGTATATGGGGTTGGGGTTGTGTATATATCTGTGTGTGTGTGTGAGCTGACAGTTTGGGTAGAGTAATTTGTGGTCCCCGGCTCAAGGATAGGGACGTTATGGCACGAGTAAGGGAGGTGTGGAGACCCGGTGAAGTTGAGCTACTTGCTTTTTGCTTTATTAACAATTTCAAATACACTGTAGACCGACTTGTCAAAGTTATCCCACCCAAACCGTTCGGGTTTGACTCATATTTGCACGATTAAAATTTTATTTAAAAGATAAATAATTTAAATATGAGTAAATTTTAAAATTTAATAAATTATTTTATATTTTTTAAATTATATTTTTTTTGATATTTGAATAATGTTTCTTCGAAAAATCTAAACTGTTATTTCATACTTATAATATTTGTGTACACACGCAATAGCTCGAGTTGCATTTACACTCTTAATGCGGGTTTGTCCATCTTTGTTATTGTCTTTATGATTAATTACTAATATTTAATAGTCTCTTTGCTAGTCTAAACTTTAGTTCAAACGACTATAACGTCAGATTTTATTTGTTAGTTTCGGATAATTTAGCAGAATACTATTTTCAAATATCTTTGCAGTTGTTACATAATTAAGGTTGTAAAATAAATAAATAGTTTGGCTCGCTCGATTGAATATAAATGAGTTAAATTTAAATAAATTTTAAAGTTTGATAAATTATTCGAACCTTCTCAAATTATAATTTTTTATTAATACTTGGATCATATTCTTTCGAAAAGTTCAAACTGCTCGGGCTCGATTCAAGATTGGGCTCGATTCGGTAGCTTAATGAGTCTTGACCAAATTTTATTTTAAACTCGATAAATTTTGTAAACCAAATTTGAGTAACTCAATACTCGGCTCGACTCGATTCATTTACACCCTTGTATATAATGAATGTCTAAGGGCCTGTTTGATTGCCGCTTAATTGAACTGAATGACATAAAATCTTAATCGGTAAGTCATTCAACTTGTTTGTTTTGAAAAAATTATCATCTGAATTGGTCTGAACGAGCAGAGTAAATAAGTTGGATTTCTTTGACTGAATCGCTAAAATCAAAAACTGAATGGCATTTTACTCAACTACTCGCAAAAATCAGACTTTCATCTTTCATTCTCACGCCATATCCTTCGCCGTCCCATCTTATCCGATGATCTTCTCTTGATCTTCCATGTGAATGGTCTGAGTTATCTTGACTTATAACTCCATCTAATTATCTCCTCAATTTCACAGAAAAATGGAAAGCTACAAATCATTCAAAGCCAACGATGGGAGAACTGCGACAGAGAAAACGATGTGAGTTTACTTTGGTGAACAGGTAGGCCATCAATTGGGGACTAATGATGTGGTGCCATTACAAAGGTAATGAGAACGACGATGAATTTGCTTGCTTTGACTACACTAATTCAAATTGCTTTGACTCCATTGATTTGGATTTTTAATTTCTGGGTTTGTTGAGGGAAGAAAGGAGCATGGGAGTTTGTGAGTTTTTGATAGATGTTGAAAGGGATTTACAGCGGAGGAAAGAAAAAAGTGGGAAAGATAATGGTTTATGTTTTGTGAACTAAATTAAATTTATTTTCATGTCCAATATTTTATTGTTATCCATCTTTTTTGTTCAATATTCTCTGCAAGTGAATAGTTTTATTTGTTGAGTGTTATCTCTGTATGCCGACATAAAACGGTATTTTTTATTTATTTATTGTAAGTATGTAGTAAAATTGAGTTCTTTTATACAGTGAAACTCATTGTAATTAGTTTACAAGGATAAAATAGTAAAAATATGTTATTCAGATGTTTTAGACATGTCAATTATCAAACAACTTTTTTCATTCAGATTCAGCTTACTCAGATTCAGTTCATTCAGATTCAGTTCATTTAGATTCAGATTCATTCAATTTTTATCAAACACCCCCTAAGAACAATAAATGCTAAGTCAGTCGCATTAATCTATATACATCAGTTGTGTAATTTCAACATGTAGTCTCTTTAAGGAAATAATGACGGATCAATTGGTTGGCTTAGTCATTTACGAACAATTTAAGGTGTAAATGAATCGAGTCGAATCGAATATTGAGTTGTTTAAATTTGATTTATAAAATTTATTGAGTATCAGAGTTAGTATGAAATAATATTTTATTGAGGTTCGTTTACTTATCGAGTTGAGCACGATCTCAAATCGAGGCCGAATATCAATGGAAAATTATAATTTAAAGAGATTTGAATAATTTATCGAAGTTTAAAATTTGTTCATATTTGAGTCGTTTATGTTTCGAGTTGAGATTGGATTGAATTTTAGTTGAGCAATCTTTGTGCAAGTTGTTATATATATATTGTGATCGATCGTTTCCCTAGCCTCACGGATTGTTATTGAACTTTCTTCCGAAATTAATTAAGTTCAATTATTCGTTTTATGCTGAGCTTCTGTAAATAGCAAGAACGATTTGGCATTAGCATCGACTTTTTCTTTCACAGGTTGGCTTCGGCGGTTGCTGTTGCTATTGATATTGCCTACATGGGTTGGTATGATGGTAAAATTTAGAGCAGATTTTTTTCTGATTAGTAACCCAACCCAACCCAACCCAACCCAATCTTACAAAGGAAGGAAATAGCCTTGGTCCATTTCCACTAGGCCCGCTTCCATTTATTTAATTTTGATGTATGTGTGGTTTCACACCAAGAAGTGCTCTCCCAATCAAATCAAATTAGATAGTCTCCTATCACTAGCCTCCCCAACCAACCTACCTGGACTTTTATTCCTACTACGGTTATGGGCAGTCGCCCAATCCGTTTAGGGCAGCAGAACAGCCGAAGGAAATTTATCTTGGAGGGAGGCATGGAGTTCAATCATTTTCATTGTAGAATGTGGGCCCAGCATTTTTTAGGGGATAGCCAACGTTATTTACAAAATAGGGATAAATGGAATATGTTTTTTTAATTTGCTTTTCTTACAATCTTGATATATATATATATATATATATATATATATATATATATATATATATATGAAAATGATCCGTGAAAAACGTTAGCTATTAACACAGTTTCAACTAACGCTAATCTAGCCGTCCAATATTAGAGTTAATGGCTGAGATGAATGCCTAGCCGCTAAAGTGAGTAGTGGCCAGTAATAAATATTAAAATCATCTATGCTGGCTGCTAGAGGGAGTAGCCGGCAATCAAAACGACGAAACGTCGTCGTTTTGACTGGCCGCTACTCCCTTTAGATGGAGGATTTTAAAGGAGGATTTTAAAAATCGTGGACTGTTAAGGAATTTGGCCCAGCTTGTAGCGACCAACAAAAAAAATTGGCCCAATTACTGATTATCCTAATTATTCTCGTACATCCTACTTATTAATTAGTAAAATAAAATAATAAAAAATTATAAGGATAATCAGTAATTATCTTTATACTTATCCTTGTACTTATTAACAGATTATCCTTATACATATTACTTATTAATCACTAAAATAAAATAATAAAAACTTATAAAGATAGTTATAAGGATAATCAGTAATTATCTTTATACTTATTCTTATATTTATTAACAAAATAAGTATCTATAATAATAATTACTGATTATCGTCTTATAATTTTTAATTATAAATAGGAAATAGTGATTAAGTTTATATATTTGAGTAGGAATATAATATAAATTCAATCACTATTTCCTATTTATAATTAAAAATCATAAGACGATAATTATTAATTATCCTTATACATACTTATTTTATTAATAAGTATAAGGATAATTACTGATTATACTTAAAATTTTTTATTATTTTATTTTACTAATTAATAAGTAGTATGTATAAGGATAATTAGAATAATCAGTAATTAAGCTAATTTTTTTTGTTAGCCGCTACTCCTTTTAACGACCGGACTAAATTCCTTAACAGCGCATGATTTTTAAAATTCTCATCGCGGATTCGTCTTTGGTATATTTTTGTTGATTCAGGAGAGATTTTTTGTGTATATATATATATATATATATATATATATATATATATATATATATGCATCATGACATTGAAGTTGGGAGGAAGCGTTTAAGTAGCATAATTTATGGAGGCTGAAATTCAGTTCAGATATCAGAGATAGAAGGTTTGCCAGCAGAATTAATTCAAGATAATAAAAATTGATTTAATGTTAGGTTGGTAGGCGCAGTTTGGTTGGGTAAACTTACAATTAATGAAAATGTCAGGTACGTACGTACCCCTATCTATCCCATAGCATAAGGGGAGGGCTCATTAATTAATTCAATAATTCTACGGGTTATTGAAGTAGTGATAATTTTTTTTGATTTTTTTTTATAGTATCTCTTTAAAAATATATAATATTTATTTTAATTAAAATTTTTATAAAAAATAGTCTGTACAAATCTTATTTCTTATATATATTCAAATTACATTTAAAATATTATTTTTTATAAAAATTATAATTAAAATAAATATTATATGTTTTTTAAGAAGTATTATAAAAAAAAAATCAAAAAAAAAAAATGTCGCTGCTTGAATGTGGCCGGGACTCTTAATTAATTACTTTATAGAGTACCAACCTAGACCTAGTAATGACATATATATTAATATTAATATTAATAGATTGGTGGCGATTAACATTAGTAGGAAATTGACAGCAAGCAGCTCCATTACCATATATGAATGAATGTCTTTTGAATCAGGGGGAGGTTTCTAACCAATTCCTATTTGCACAATAAAATCTAATGACGACTATCAGTTGGAGTTCCAAATAACTCATCATGTATTGCATTTAACATTGCTCTAATTATATTTAATGGTAATTAACTCACCTAAAATATTAAAGTTAAACTAATTGAGGGGGACTAATTAGTACTGTTGAAATATTGCATAATAGTAAAGTATCACATCGCAACAAAATGAGACAAATTGGGTACGTACAGTACATATGCTCTAATAATAGATCACAAGCCTAATAAATTTTTCTTTTAGGTTAAGATGTGATTGCAAATGACCGTATATAAGCCTGCGTATATGCTCTAACATTAGATCAAAGAGCTAATGAGTTATTTTTTTAGGCCAAGATATGATTTCAGATGAATGTATATATGAGGGGTGATTCTTGGGAGATTGGAATCTAGCGACCGAAACCCTTTTTTTTAACTCCCAAAACACTAAATCCTAAATTCTAAACCCAAAATTCTATTTTTTACACGTATCCAAATTATAAATATATAGTCTGTGCAATAATATTTTGTACATATATTTAAATTACACCTAAATTACTGAATTCAGTAAAAATTTAAGTTAAAATAAATAATATAAATTTTTTAGGAAAAAAAAAGACTGATGATTAGACCGGTCACTAGATCCCGATTCCGATTCCCCTAGAATTTTTGATATATAAGTCTGCCTTATTCCCAATAATTAATTAGATTCTCATTGCTACTTACAATTGTTGAAAACACGAATAAGTATATATGCTCTTTTTCCACAATATATTTTCCAAAGAACCCATTAATTATATATGAGGGATGATAAACTTGATGGTCTCAAATAAATGTGTTTTAATTATTATGTTGGTATGCAATGATAGTTAGATAGTAGTGTTACAGATAGGTTCAGGAATGGGCGACGGACTAACTTTTAACGACGGACTAGTCCGTTCTTAAATCGCTCTTGTCAATGTTAAATATTAGTGAATGATTTGTATTATATACTGTATGATGAAAGTTTGGACATTAGTTGATGGTTTATCAAGTTCATTATTGAAGGGCCGGGGTTTAGTTGAAAAAAACACAAATCATTTACAAATCTTTCGTCTTCCAATAGAAATAAGCAGGTAACTAGATCATAATTAAGGTCCCATCTCCCATGCATTATTCTCTGCATTTAGCATAGCATATTTCCACATTCATGCTAACTCTTCATTAATTTTGTGTGGTGTGGACTATGGACTATGGACTATGGACTATGGAGTGTGGTCGATTAAAGTTACACATCAATCAGAAAGGTATTCGCAAGATTGTGCCGTTAATTGCCTTCCTCTTTCTTTATTCTCTCTCTCTCTCTCTCTTAAGTTGATAATATGCCACATAATGGAAGGAAAATTGATATATAAAAAATCTCGTAACAATATTAAATGCGAGAATATAATATTATTTACTCCCATAATTTTGGGATCAATTCAATAAACTAGTTAAAGATTAATTAATGCTTAAAAAGAGGCTTGCTTATTTGGTTACCATGTATTAATTAATTAATACAATATATATATATATATATATATATATATATATATATATATATATATATACACACTTTTAATTTATTCTACACTTATAGATCTAGTAGGAGCCATGTTAAATGCACCTTATAATATATTATTTTTTGGTCATCTTTGGGGTCAATTTTGACCCATTTTTGATTGAATTTAAATGAGATTAGATTAGAGGTGTATCTCTTTGTTTGTTCAGAAGGTATTTTTTGTTGTATTTTTTTTCGCTTGTGTTATATATAGTACTTTGAAGCCAAGTAAATTTTTAGTCGTGGGCTCTATCTAGATGCTGCAATAATTAAAATATATCAATCTAAAAGTATAATAATTTCAATATATATATATATATATATATATATATATATATATATATATATATATATATATATATATATATATGAGAACATGTTCGAAGTGAACTAATGGAGAATAAAGACATACATAGCTTAAGCATATATAAAAGCTAGGGCGGGCAATAACCACCTGTTGAATCAAAATTCTCTATAAATAGGGTCTTAAAACTACATCAATTGTTGTCATCCCTTCATTTCCTACTACTATTTCCGTTGGTAAATCCCCAGTCGTGCCCTCAACCTTTGTACTCGATCTCTTACTATTAATTACAACACTACCTGTTGTATTCATTCTTACCTCAAATTAATCTTTATGGCATCCGTCCAGGTCTCTCTCTCTCTCTCTCTCTCAAACACACACCCACACAGACACAGTTCTTTATTTTTATTTTATTTTTATAATATTAGGAGTCTCAAATTTTTTGTCTAATTAAATAATGTGATATTATTGTCACAATGGTAGAGTCAATTTGTTGAGATTGACTATATATCACAAAAAAATTGAGACTTATAGCATTCATCCTATTAGCTAACTTAAAATTTTTAATTATTTGCTAGGATCTATAATAATAAAACATTATTCTTATACATGTTTGCCGATATTAGAGGAGATTATTAGTTAATAAGTTATTAATTAATAAGTAGTTTTGGATATATACATATACTACCATTTGATAGCATATATCATATATAACTATAAGCATGCACGTACGTGCTATGATTGATGTAGGTTGATGGTCCAGAAGTGGAAGAGGTGAGCAGCCATGTAGAAGATAAAACAGTGAAGGCACCACTTCCTCCTCCTCAAAATATCGAGAAAGAAGATCAGCATCATGACTACGTTGAGGAAGAGGAAGACCCCGAGGAGTTGGACAACGTTACGCCTGATCATGATCATAATGATCATGAAGAAAAACTACTTGAGGATGAAGACGAACTGCTGATGGGGTCGGAGATTGTTGATCACGAAGGAGAGAAACCCACAGGAGGCATTGAGTTCTCGGATGAAGAAGAAGATGATTGAATTAATTATATAAATGACTTAAGGGGCCGGTTGCTTTTGGCCGGGTAAGGGATGATCATGTGATCGATGATGGCTTTCTTATTTTCTAATTGCTTGTGTTATTCCAAATTATGTAATGTAGATCTGAAGTAGCCAGCTAGCTAGCTGCTGCTGCTGCTGCTATTATATATATATATTAGGATTTCCTTCTGCATGCACTTTAATTATCAAGTTGTTATCCTTGCTTTGTGTTGTACGTGATTCTATACTATATATCATCTCTCTACTTTTGTGTAAAATTAATTAGTATTCTTATACGTATGATTTATCATGCATTTAAATTTGAAGCTAGCTAGGATGTTGGAAATTAATTAAGTCGTCATAAACCAAACAATAAAATACACATCAACAAAATATTTAACGTGCGTGGAATTAATACTATTAAAGGGATAAATCACAACTCAAACTTCGAATCTCTAATATATTAATTATAATAATGTATTTATAATTAATACTCATCTTGATTTTTTACGTCCTAAAACTAGAAATCACACAACAATATAATTTCAACTATGCAACTTTTTGCACACAATAAAAGCTGCAACAGCCACCCTCCCTCCTTCCTCCCCCAAGACATAACTTTTTTTGCACATAACTTCTAATATAAAATTCATACTATAAATATTTTTTTTTTCAAAATTATACTCTTATTAAAAAGACTCTTCCTTTCCATAATAATATGATTGGAGGAGTATAACTTAAACAAAGATGCTTAACGTATCACCCAAAAATGCAAGTAGGGTCCTTGACTATTTTGTGGGGGAATTGATGCATTAATTAATTAATTAGGATTTTCCAGTAAATTGGTAGGATTATTGGCACCAAGCATAACGTGCATGTTTACTATTCCGTCCGTAACTTAATATATCTCGTTTTATTTAGAGTTGTGTATAAATATTAAAAAAATAATTATATAATATTAATTGTCTATATTGTCCTTATATTAGAAAAATAAAGTGTTATTTATTACACAAAAAATAGGGAGAATTAAAGTTATATTTAATATTTGAGGTAATATTAAAAACTAAATAATTATTGTTAATTGAAATTTTAAAACGATAAATATTAAAAGATAAAAATATTTGTTTAAAATGACATTTAAAAAGGAGGGAGGGAGGGAGGGAGGGAGGGAGGAGTATGTTATATAGATGTATATCTAGTGATTAGCGCTCTCCTTTCTTTTTTTCCTGACCAAATATTGGAACATTGCGTATTTTTCATGCTGTTCTGATTGCCAAAGGGCCAAAAGCACAATTGTTTTTTTGGGCCAGAACAATGTGTAACAGTAACCATAGGTAGGTAGATATGTAGATTTTGAGCTTCACAAATGCACTTGTTAGTTTTATTTCAATTAAGAATTTTATTACTGATAACAAGTCTTAGGATCCAAAAGACTTTATTAATCCTCCAATTCTTAAGTTTCACGAATGCATAGACCAATCCCCATGTTAACAAACCATTATTATTTTTATTTTATTTTTTCTTTTGAGTTCTTATACGATTTATAATCCTCACTTTTTTGTTAGTCCTTCTACAGGGACATTTTTTTTGGACCGAATTATTGGACATGTTTAATTTTTCTTTCTTTCTTTTGAATCTCAAAAAATTTATAGTATTTATTCCAACAAGAATTTTTACAGAATATAGCGTTTTAGATGTAATTTGGACACATAAAAAATAGGATTGTACAACGTCCATGTTCTTTATACCTAAAACACTGTATATTCTCTAAAAATTCTAATTTGAATAAATACTATACATTTTTTGAGTCACAAGAAGGAAAAAAAAAGTTTAGACCGGTCTAATTTTCCGATCCAAAAAATATGTCCGCCTAGAATTATTGTTTTTGTTAATACTTGAGCCTCCTTTTACCCAAAAAATAAAAAGAAAAAGAAAATGTTAGTTGCTCTTGTCTCCACTTGATATTAGAATTTAGGGGAATTTAGCCATGATCACTTATTTCTACTAATTAATAAAAACTTTGTTAGTTTAGTTGAAAAGTTGGTAGATTTGGGAAATCAAATGACAGGCGACACAACAGTTGAGAGTGAGACTGTAAGTAAATACACAGTTTTCTCATAGCATGCATGCAGCAGCAGTAGCACTAGCAGATCCAATTTCCCCGTTACTCCGTAATAATTTAATTTAAATTTGATCCATAATAATTATACAGACAGAACTAATTGTACAGATTAAATTTTATTTGATCTTGTTTATTATAGATGAACAGTCATCGGACAACAAATCATAGTACAGTATGCCTAAAATAAGTGTTGACCATTCAATATCGTCACCAATTTAATCACTAAAATAGTACTACTAGTATTTCTACTTTTTCAATTGACTAGTATGGGAAGAGAGAGAGATAATACTGCTACTAGTAATACTTCCTACCACTACTATAAATGGCCATGGCTAAGCTTATTAGCACAGAGCACCAAGTCATTCAATTAGAGAAGACAGACAGACGGACAGCAGCGTGTGGGGTTAAAAAGCCATTTTCAAGTTTCCAACTTTTTCAAGCTTACTTGCTTTTTTAATTTCTTTCTTTAAAATTAAGGAACAAGAAACAGAGAAGGAAGAAGAAGAAAGTCGAGGCTTTCATGAGAATAATAGGCAGCACTAGAATATATGAAAGGACGGACGGACCGACCGACCGACCCACCTACCCAGCGGCAAACAAGGCAAAGCAATACACCTTCGCTGATTAAAGTCATAAAGAAAGCCCCCAAATAAAGAAATATAAGTCTCTCTCTCTCTCTTCTTTTTCTCTCCAGTATTTTTCTGTCCGCTACTGTAAAACTTGAATATGCGGGATTAATTTCCCTTTATTTTATCTCTCTTTCTATCTCATTTAGATTCTTTCGCTAAGCCCATACTATTTCATAATCCTTTTAAACCCCACCAAGAACCGAGGGTAGCTAGAAAGCAAGCAAGCAAGCTCACTTAACCCCATTTCACCTTCTCTCTCTCTCTGTAATTCCTTATAAAAGCAAGCCAGCCAGCCAGCCAGCCAGCCATTCACGCCCAAACACTTTGCAAGAAAGAAAACCCATTTTTAAAATCTTGATTTCACAGAGCCTTGAGAGGTCGGTCAATCTTCAAAATTCATTTATAATAACACTAGTACCACCTATTTTGCTTGGAACAATGAACTCACAAATGGATGTAGTAAGTAGTGCTACCTCTGTTCCTGCTGCTTTACAACTTCAATTCTTTCATTTTCTATTACTAGCCTAGTACTATTTTATAGCTGAATCTTTTCTTTTTCTAATAAATAAATAAATATAATATGCAGGAATTGAGGAAAAGTCAAGTTCCAGTTTTTGGTAGCTGGGATTGCAACGATGATCTCCCTTTCACTCAGTGCTTTGAATCAGCTAGGCAAGCTGGGTTGCTTCGTGATTTGTACGTTGCTGGTGATTTATACCAAAATGATGTTGTTACTCCGGCCATGATTGTTGTTCCCCGCCGAAGGGTAACCCATACCCATTCTTCTTTTTTGTGACACGAGTATTTAAACTTCCTCACCTCATAAAATTGGATTTTGCAAGTATTAGTCCTCTGTTTTTTTAAGGATTCCCACAACTATTCGTATCATTGGTTTTTTATCGTTTCTTGGATTCTATAGCTATAAGTTGTGATTTCTTTTATGACTAACAAAAAGAAGATAATCTTTTTTTTTTGGTTTTAATTTCTTTATGAACCAATACGTCTGTCTAATCCACACAAAAATACCGAAAGGGTAGTATACTTGGAATAGCTAATTTCGTTGTTTGTTTAATATAATTTCTTGAATTTGTGTATGTGGTAGATAAGTGAAGTGTGAATATTCTGTTGTTTAATGTAATGATGAATTGGAGAGACAATGGTACAGCAGGGAAAAGCACGTTACCCGCATGTGAGAGAAGGAGAAAAGGAGGAGGGATGGGTGGTTTGTGATTATGATGTGAAAAAGGCAGGCGGCCCTGTTCCTGTTCCTGTTCCACACAAGCCTGTTGTTGTTGATGAGGATTTGTACAAGATTTCTCCCGACCTCCTCTATGCCAAAACCAAAAGGGTTATATTCTCTCTTCTTATAGTATAGTATGTCAATCATCAATGTACTACTCCTCAATAAGTATATTATATGTTGCATGTGCTGTGCTTGCTTCAATGAAAGCAGTCACTAGTACCGGTGAGTTTTTGTTTTACCTAGCTATTTATTTTATCTTCTTTTTGTTTGCAGAAGAGGGGAGTTGGCTTATTTTCATGCTGTCTGATGCCTTTGTGAACCTTGCTAGGGAGGGGATCCATCCAGCTCAGAAGAAGAAACCTAGTAATTAAGCTATATGGGCAAATGAAATATTAAGACATAATTAAGATCATATATAAGTATATTATATATAAATGTGTTTGTACTATCTGTGATGGTGTTAAATAATAGTGGAGTAGTATTTTAATGCTGCGTACTTTGTGTGTTCTAGTAGTAGTGACTACTCCTGGTTCTAGAACACACAAAGATAGCTTAGCTTAGCTACACACAAGAAGAAGATGATGACGGCACTGATAAGTCATATTAATTTGTTAATGGATTTTCTTTCCGTTTGTATGTTAATGTCAATCTTTTGGGGTTTCTTCTTCGACTTAATTTAATTTATTAGTAGTACAGCAGCAGCAGGTATCTTCAGTATTCCCAACCAATCTCTTCTCTAATATATATATATATAGAGAGAGAGAGAAGGGATAGTGTGAAGTTAATTTTGATCAATTCACCAATACAGTGCAGACACGCATGCGAGAAGTGAAAATTAATTAAATGTAATATAAATATTTAATTAAGATTTTGAGAAGATAATTATAACTATTAAATTACTAAATATTTATTTAGAGAATAAATTGTTGAATTATATATTGTATGTTACTTGGATCAGTTTTTAAGGTAGCTAAACATTTGAATGTAGTTCAGATTTATTTAGTAATCATGATTATGAGCAAATAATTATTTTAATTTTATTGAAGTTTCTAATGGAATTCTATAATAGCTTTTATATTGGTAAGATTTGTTTGAAATTCTAATCCGAATATAACTCAAATTTTGACAATTAGTTAGTAGTGAAACCACTACTTTTTTAAAAAATAATCATAGAGATAATTAATACAATTAATTACGGTGTGATTTTTTTGGATATGTGAATATACATAAATTTGTTTAGATAAAATTGTGATAGAAAAGCTGGAAATAAAATTGGTAGAATCAAATATTAGTCAGTAATTAGTATGGTGTGATGTGATGTTTCAAATATTGATGTTTTTAGTTATTAAAGATTAAAATTTATACCCAACTAGCAAACCACGCGCGGGATATATGAGATATGAAGGAGTTTGATGGCAGTTGGCTACTTGGGTTGGCAGTATATACTGTACTTATATATAGAGTAGTATATATATTAGAGGGGGGGTGGGGGAGTCCAATTAAAATCCAAATCCGTATTGAAATCTGATCCTTGTGTGATAAGTAGTATTAGTAGTAGTAATTGTTTTGGTAGTTAGGATCCCTATAAGAAGGATCCAAATCAAGTCCCAATTGCCCTCCTCCTCCTCTTCTCCCTCTCTCTCAAGTTCCTCTCTCTCTCTCTCTCTCTCATTAATTTATTAATTTGGTTTTTGGAAGCGATCATGGGAGTAAAGAATAAAGATAATTGTACTTCTTCACCAGACTCAATTCTTTGGTATGTTTGTTTTTTAAAATTTATTTATTTATACATATATGTGTATATATAAAACGTACATAATTAATACAACTTCTTGTTTGTTTGTTTGGTTTTTTTTCATAATTGTTACCACATTATCAAGTAGTTATTTATGAATATAACTTTGTTTTGAAGGCAGCCAGGCCAGGGTAGCAAGGAGAATGCATCATCGAAGGAGAATGAGAAGGAGAAGGAGAAGAAGAAGAAGGTGTGCTTGTGTGCTCCAACCACCCATCCTGGATCATTCAAGTGTCGGCACCACCGCTCCCAATCCCATCATCTTCTAACAAGTACGGCCGGTACTAAACAATCCCATGTTGCTGCTGCTGCTGCGGCTATTCCTAGCCAACCACATAAACTTTCAAGTGAATCACCATTGTGAAAAGTTAAAAGTGCTTTTTCGATCTAATTAGCTGATATTGTCAACAGTTACTACTATAATTATAATTATAATCATGCTTTTTGCTGGTTTCACCTGCATCCATTCCATCTCAATATTATGCCCCAAATTCTAAATTATATTACACCATTCTTCACTTTTCAAGTCAAACTCAAATTAACATTATAATCTATTTTATAACCATTAATCAATTATATAATTAATTAAAAGCACACAATTTTATTTCACTCTTTTCGATCCAAATTAGTATAACAATTAAATATTATCCAAATTTGTGAAGTAATAATATGTAGGATAATTTAAAAAAACCTCTTAACATATATTATATTAATTTTAGTTGTGGGCTTCATTATTGAATTAATATCTTAACTAAATTAATTTATTAAAACTTGAATTTTTTCGAAATCACATAATTAATTATATTAATAATATAATGAGAATTTGAAACATAATAACTCAAAAGTTTGGTGAAAATTATTATAAATTTATTACTAATGAATGATCATAACTTAACTAAAACACAAAGTTTTATTCGTATTAGTGTTTCAAGCAAATTTGTAGATATAAACATAAAAACTTAAAATTTCCGTATATTTCAATCAAGCAAATTTGTAAATTTTCCGTCTATTTCAATTCTTATGTTTCTGAGTATTTTAATAAATAGAAAATTTGCTATTTTAACCTGATTTGCTTTTATCTAGTAAACTGATAAAAGAAAGAGACTTTATCGCCCTCTCAATTTATCTTTTAAAAAACCCTAACCCTAATTCAGGGGGACTTAATAGTGTCCGGTGTGAGATTCAGACCACTGATACAGTTGATTCTAACAGGGTGGCTTCTTCTCTGCTTTTGAGCAACTCAAAACCTCCGTTGCTGACAGTAATTTCCTCTCTTGGGATTCTGCTGAATTTGATTGTATAACATCAGTTTGATGTTTTGTTATGCGTTCTATGTGTATTTTCTTTTGCATTTTTGGGTTCGGTTTATTTTTTATTTTTTATTTTGTTTCTGGTGATTCTTAGTAGTTCAATATATGAATTTTTTTTGAATTTATATAGAATAGTAGAAATGGAAAATTTGGAGTAATTAAAGTTATAAATAATTAGCTAGGGAACTTAAAAATGAGTAAAATATGTACTAGAAAATCAAGCACAAACAGTGTTTAGGTTAACACTAGAGAGATTGAATTTTTTAAAGAATTTGATGAATTATCTTTGTTAGTATTAATAATACAGATTATATTTGATGATTTTTGGGTATGGTATGACAATAATTTTGTATAAGTAGTTTTTGTTTAACATTTATTTGAATATTTATATTTGATTATAAAAATTTTTCTTTTATTAAATTTATCTTGTATATTTTTTATTAATGATTCAATAGTTATAATTAATACAAGGGTAAATTTATAAAAATAATATTTTTCTTTTATTAAAAATTTAAAATTTTTTATTTATTAAAAATTCAAAAACAACAAAAAAAAATTTTATTTTATTTTTTTATTTTAATTTATGTTTTCTATTTTATTTTTTCTGTCCAAAACTCAAAATTTTATTCTTCAAACTTGATTTCGGTAATCGCGCACCACATCGCACGTGGTCTAGATAAGCTTCTCACGAATCTCAATACGGTTAAAATCCAAAGGCAGCATCAATTTTGGGTCGGGTTTTGTGTTTAGCATCCCTCCCAAGTCCCAATATAGAACAGAAACATAGGCCATTTCATTTTCGTTCCCGCTCTTCTCCGATTGACCACAGTTGAGAGAGTCATGTGCGGGAGAACTCGTTGTACTCTCCGGGTCGATCATATCCCTAGGGCTTGTCATCTCAACGGTCGCCCAGTCCGTTCTGTTAGTACCGACCGGTAACTTTTCTCTCTCTCTTAATCAATCGATGCGAAGGTGTGCAGTCGGTGTATATTATACGTACAACTTAAAAACTTTGAAGAAGTTAGGTTTTATTTAGCTGTTGATTGTTAAATTTAATTTCACTCCCGTCACTGCATCATAATTATTTCTTTTGATGTTCCCTCTGTCCCATTTTTCTTGTCTACTTTGTCAGATGTACTCCCTCCATTTCAAAATAAGTGTCGTTTAAAGTTTTTACACATAGATTAAAAAAGTCATTTAATATCATCATTTAATAATTAAAATTTGGGTAAAATTTCATCACTACCCTTTTATGGGAAGTTAAAAACTATTAATATCAAGGGTCAGAATTTTTTGGGACAATGAGAGAAGGTAAGGGTGATGTAGAAAAGTAAATAATTTATTTTTCTAGAAAGTTGTAAACGACAGATAATTTGGAACAATTTTTTTCTTCCAAAACGTCACTTATTTTGGAATGGTGGGAGTATTAAGTATAAGCTGGGACGATAAAACAAACATTAAAGCAAGGTTTTTAGACCGGACGGATGAGTTACTGGTTCAACCAGCCAGCGACTTCATTAATATGTCATAAATAATTAAATATATTACTCCCTCATTTTCCAAAAAATTGTCGTTTTAGGAAATAATTTTTGTTCCAAAAAGATTATCGTTTTGAGTTTATCAATACACATTAGTTATTTTTTTCCCTACTTTACCCTTATTTAAAGTTTTCTTCCCTTTCCAATGATTCTTATTCAATTCAATGCTATAATTCAAGTAGTAATTGGTTGAATAAGAAGTAATTGGTTGAATTGAATAAGAAACATTGGGAAGAAAATAATTAGTTGAGACAATTAATAAGGGTAGTACTCCCTCCATTCCTAAAAGATTGTCGTTTTAGGAACTAATTTTTGTTCCAAAAAGATTGTCGTTTTGAGTTTATCAATACACATTAGTTATTTTTTTCTTACTTTACCCTTATTTAAAGCTTTCTCCTATTTAAAGCTTCTTTCCATTCCCAATTATTTTTATTCAATTCAATGCTATAATCCAAGTAGTAATTGGTTGAATAAGAAGTAATTGGTCGAATTGAATAAGAAACATTGGGAAGAGAATAATTGGTTGAGACAATTAATAAGGGTAGTATAGTATTTTCGCTAGGTATTAATTATATTCCTTGTGCATTAACCTTAAACGACAATCTTTTAGGAAGGAACAGAGGGAGTAATTATTATTACATACTCCCTCCGTGTATTAAGATCGTTTTAGAGTTGTGCACAAGTATTAAGAAAATGATTGTATAACATTAACTATAATATCAATTGTCTATATTGCTCTTGTATTGGAATAACAGATTGTTATTTATTAGACAGAAAATAGTGAGAGAATTAAAGTTGCATTTAATATTTGAGGTAATATTGAAAACTAAGCAATTAATGCTTACTTGAAATTTTCAAATGACTTATATTAAGGAACAAAAACATTTCTCTAAAACAACTTATATTAAGGAACGGAGGGAGTATTATATATAATATTTAGTAAATATGTAAAATTAATCGGTTTGCCTCTATATTATCAGTTTAGAAAACAAACCCTTAGGCCTTAACATATTTAAATGAACCCAAAAGCCAATGAATTGAATCAATTAGGCCACAATATCTGACGGAATATCCAAACAAATTATTGTCAAAAGAAGTTGTTCTATACTTATTCACCAGCATTTGCATAGCACGGCTCATAAGTGCTATCCATGATGTTCCATATCATATATATAATTTGCTCAACTTGTAATATGAAAAAGATTTGCACAACATCCTACTAATGCTAGAGATAGAGAAACAGAAAAAGAGGAAGTCACAGCTTATTACTGCAAATATATTTTAAGAAACAAAAACAATAAAATATGAAAATAACCCTTTATTAGATAAGGAGCAACCCTTTATCAGATAAGGAGCAACTATAACCATCAAAAAGAAAACAAGTGACCACATACAATATTCACTTTTCCAAACAAAAACCCAGATTTCTTTAGGAAATAGGCGACTAAAATGTTCATACCCAAAACAAATTTCATAGTTACAAAATTGAGAATACAAACCTGCTATTTTACGCAGATGGCGAAGTAGATGGTAATACCCATGATGGCACCACACCAAGACTGTCGGCGATGTGTGGCCTGCGACTGGCTACGTGGTGGCACTGTGGCAGATTGGTGGTGAGCCGTGAAAGAGAGAGATGATGGCGATGAGAGAATTAGAGAAACAGTAGATTTGGGCGCAGCAAAGAAGCAGAACTGAAGACTTAATTTTTTTTCTATTTAAGTAAGCAGTGAACCGGTAATACCCATGAACCAGTTACCGGTTCATTGGACCGGATCGCCGGGTTTGGGCGGGTTTTGGTCTAAACTGGTTAATTGGTCAAAACCGTACCGGAGGGTGGACCTATTCTGGTTTTTACTGGTCCGACCGCCGGTACGGTCCGTGTTTAAAAACCTTGATGAAAGTCCTATGATGCTTGGACGCAAATTTTATGATGAGTTTCCACTACATATTAGAATTTTAACATTAGCACTTGTTTTTGGGAAAAATTATGGAAAAAGTTTAGTGAAATGTGTCGAAAAAGAAATCCATAATTCAAATTGGACTCCCCCATTGTTTAACAGGGAGTATCGAAGCACACATCAATATATAAATAAAACGCTTTTGGTGTCGCATGACATGACAAATAATTTAAGGACTAGAAAGTAGACTAACTTTGTTCCATGTATACATAAATATAATTCTCCATTTTTACAAGGGTGAGGATAGTTGGTATGCATTAATTTTCATCAATTTTGTTAAAGTGACACTTATTCTGAGATCTGCAAATAAGGAAAACATGCTACTTATATTTAGACCTGAGATGGACCATGGAATGAGTAATCATAATTTATAGACAAGTTTTTGGCAGTTCGTGTCACATTCACCTATAAGACAAACTTAAATGTGATGGTGGGAATCCTTATCAGCTTTAAATTTAGTGATTCACTATGGTATAGGTGGACACTGATTCTACATTGAAGTGAAATTGCAGGTATTGTCCTTCTTATAATGTCTCACCAGGATTGAATCTGCCTGTTATTAGAAGAGATGTCGGAACCAATTCTCAAGGAGTTGCTATTCACTGCATGAAATGGGGGCTTATTCCCAGTTTTACAAAGAAAACTGAGAAACCTGATCATTACAAGATGGTAATTATGCTTATGATACTCTGACCTGACTTCTGTTGCATATTTCCAATTTAAAGGTTTCAATAACTCTATGCACCTTATTTATGTTATCCCCCTCATCAAAATCTTCCAACATCATACACTATATATGATTCTGTGCCTATAGCTCTCAAATTATTTAGAGGGGATTAACAAATATCACTAGCTTATTTATCAAATAATTTAATTTGAAATGCTTTTGGACATGTGTATCTAATTTATAAGAGCTACTGCATGATGACCATAATGCTTGAACAGTTTGGGCTAAGATGATTTTAGTTACATTCATCTTTTGCTGTTGAAGCTTCCAGTTTTTTGATTAAATATTTTGGACTGCAGTTCAATGCTCGGTCTGAGTCTATAACTGAAAAGGCTTCTTTTCGTCGTCTTGTTCCTGGCAGTAGGTGTCTAGTGGCAGTGGAAGGGTATGGCTGGCACGATCATATTTTTACACAGTTTTTCTTCTACCCTTTCTCTAGGAACACAATATCATAATTGTTGTAACGTAGATAGGTGTTGTACTGCAAATATGTTCTCTTTACTTGGTAGAAAGATGTATATTTTCCATTGTTTGGTGAACCATGTTATGACGCCCCCAAAATTAGGTATACATCACCCATCTTGGGTCGTCAGATACATGGTACAGAAAACAAATACAACTTACTAATACAACTGTTGTGTACAATACGACAAAACAGAACTGTGAGTTTGAATACAATTATTGTCTATTAGAGACTATACAAACTCAAAAGGAGTCCTCAGTACAATTATTGTCACACTATTTAATAGAATAGTGAGGACTACTAATACTATCATCTGGTCCATCTCTCCGTTCCCCGACTCGTCTCAGCTATATTCTCATTTCCTGAAGAGAACAGTAAAAGAATGGGTGAGCTCAACTAGCCCAGTAAGAAATATTATGACTAAGATAATGCAGAATAAATTATCATTAGCCTTCAACAGTGTTAAACTGATAAAATATAACGAACATCAAGTTTAACTGCAGCGGAACAAGCAATCCATTAAAAGAGTCAAGTAGAGAATAAAATCTACTATCTTCTATGATTTAAAAGGTTTTTCAACACTGTTATTGCTGGGACTCAGTTTAATAATTCACATCATCGAATCACCCCTGCACTACGGCCAAGGATATTCTTTAGTATCACGACCACAATTATCCATGCACTACGGGCCAAGAATATTTGTGTACTCATTAATGGTCATGATCATGCCAACAACTGTCCATCAATGCACTACGGGCCAATGAGGACTTTTACCATATTATTTGTAACACTACGGTCATGATTATACCGAATAATCCCTGGTCATAATCATCCCAAGTCCATCTATGCACTACAGGCCACAGATGACTTTCAACATTTTATAAACATGAGGATGATGACAATGATATAAGAATTCAATAAAACAAGTTCAAAAATTAATTTATCCAAGAATTAACAACGTCCAAATTGTCAACAAGATACTGCTTTGTGGAGTAAAATTTAAGAATGCTTAGAAGAATATTTTCATGAAAAGATACTGGATGAACCACAATTATCAAGGATATTTCACTAATTTCATGGAGTATAGAAGTTAAAACTTAACCAACTGAGTATAATAAAAAATGAAATAACAAAAGAAATCACCCGGCATGCGATAGACCGCACAGACAGGTTATTCCGACAGAATAATAAATAATGGAACAAGGTCCGGCGTAAACGCACAGACAGGGTATTCCGACAGAATAATAAATAATGGAACCAGGTCCGGCGTAAACGCACAGACAGGGTATTCCGACAGAATAATAATAAAAACGGAACCAGGTTCGGTGTAAAACACACAGACAGGATGTTCCAACAGAATAATAGAAGAATGTCATCAAGTATAGGGTAGACCGTGTATACAGGTTATTCCAACAGAATAATAAGAACTGGAATAACAACAGTTCTCTTCATGAATAAGAAAGAATAACACCCCTTACCGTTTTAAAGAAGAACTGAAATAAGGAAGTAGTTAAATAGCAGAATACTTTTCTTCTCTCTCTATAGTTTCTCTCTATAGTTTCTCTCTCTAGAGTTCAGTGAATTCGTAAGAAATAATGAAGGAATTAGCTGCTATTTATAGAAAAATGGAATGCATAGTAACTAATCCATGAACGGTCCAGATTGATTACTTTAATCTGACGGTCCATATTTAAAGAAAAATCTTTTAAATAAAATATAATATATTCTATTTATAGAATAATTTTAATAAAGTATTCTGTTTTATATAAAAAGATGTTTCTGTTTTATTGCGTTAATAATACGAATAAAACAAAACTTCATTATCGCTAAATAATTCATATTATTAACTGACAATAATTGAATCAAACTGAATGACTTCTCACATAAGCATTAATAATCAATACCGTGTGCTACTATGCAACCACACGTATTACTGTACTTTTACTACCGAGTATTTCAACAGTATCAATGGTAAAACTTTCGCCGTTATTTTTAATAAAATATTTTTGTCGTTTTCTCAATCCAACAATAATTCCGTTGTGGGGCCCACCAATGATTGTGCCGTTGTACGAATATTCCCTGTTAAAACGAATATTCCCCGACCAATCGAATATTATATAACAACTTGCGTACTTTGCAAAATTTATAAATATTACCCACAACTATCAAATTAACTCCATAATATTCAAAAATAATATTTATGGAAAATTCATCTTTATTTATAAAAGTTGGGGTCTTACACATATAGCTCTGTCTTGGACTTTCTGTAACTGTACCATGTTTTGCCCATTGTTTTTAGATTTTATGAGTGGAAGAAAGATGGGTCAAAAAAGCAACCTTATTATGTTCATTTCAAGGATGGTCGACCTTTGGTACTTGCTGCTCTATACGATTCTTGGAAGAATGCTGAAGGTGAAGCATCATTCTATTACTCGCATGGAAATAGCATACCTGTTCAACTTACATTACTATCTGTGTAAAATTTTCCTATCTTCTACCTATTTACAACTTCTATCTTCACATTCATCATTTTTGTAGTTTCTAACCTGAAATTTGTTCTTGAATAAATTATTGGGTAAAGATATTTGCAATCCAAATTTCTCCGTTTTCGCTCCATTTTAAAACAAAATTTACTTCATTTAAGCTTACAATGGAGCATAAATGGAGACATTTTAAGCACATTTATCACTTCCCTGAATCATAATATCAACTTTTTTTCATTTGGTTACCCTGCTAGGTGAATAGTTGCTGCATTGCGGATGGCTAATTCTAATAATTCCCGTCATCTTTCTACTTGACTATACACCTTCTGGACTACCAAACTAAGTTTATTTTATTTTGTTCATTTTAATTTTCTGCAGGAGAAACTCTTTATACCTTCACTATTCTGACAACGTATTCGTCATCAGCTTTGGCTTGGTTGCATGGTTAGTCATGTTTGTTCTAGTTGATTCTTACGACCTATACCAGTTTATTTGTCTGTGCGATGAACACAGCCCAATAACCAAAAAACATCTCAATCTGTTGCTCTAATCTCTGACACTAGATCTGAATTATAAGAGGAGCTCGATCTGTATCTTCTTATGAGAGTTCAGAGAAAATAAAAGACCATGTTTACGTTTGTGATGTATACATTGGCAACAGTGTGACAAAATCGGTCAATGATAAAATGGAATGTTTGTTGGATTAAGGTGCTAGAGAGATTAAAGATTAGGTTATTTTTTTATGTTGTTGTTATTGCTTGTAATATATGTGTATTAAATTAAAGTATCACGCGACACTCTCATATTTTTATTTCCCATTTACTTTCTATATTTCTTATTGGATCTTCTATTTTAGACAGGATGCCTGTTATTTTAGGTAACAAGGGATCTACTGAAGAGTGGCTGGATGGTTTGTCATCTTCCAAATTCGATACAGTGCTTAAACCATATGAAGAACCAGATCTGGTAATAACTTTTTGAAAATTAGTAACAAAAGGTTTTATATCAACTCCATTGCTGCATACACCCGCAACGAAAGTTCAATTTAAGATTAACCCTTGATTTCCAGGTATGGTATCCAGTGACATCCGAAATGGGTAAGCCTTCTTTCAACGGACCAGAGTGCATTAAGGAGGTAATGTCATTAATAGAGTCTATTTTATACATATATTATATCATATTGATATTATAGAAAATCCTGCATCTGAGTGCCTTGAATCTTCTTTTGCTGCTGTAAAACTCATTAGACAAATCAAATCTCAACTGAAGGTGAACTAGTTTAGATTTGTATCCTCTTGGGTGTTTTTCAGATTATAATTGATTTGTATGCTTCAATTAATAACTCTCCCAACTGGTGTATTTTTTCCCCCCATGCCTTTCTGACTATCAAGTTGAGAGGTTTAAGGCAAGTCGTGTTTTGAGATCCCACAAAATAATTAGCGAGGGCAAGTTCTATTTAAACATGTCACATATTCAGTCGGCGAATCAGCAAAGCATGCCAGTATTAACTTGGTAATTGGCTTTCAGCATGCATACTGTCTGGTAGTACATAAACAAACTCTCCAGCCCAGGAGTGTTTTAATTTTATTTTTTCACCTAGTGATACAGGTTGTCCAAGGGAAAGGGTTGACCATTACAATAATGACCCTAATTTATTTTTTTAAATTATATCTTTAATTCTCCCTAAAAAATATTTTCTATGCCTAGTGCTTAGCTAACTCTGTTAGCCTGCAAAAATTGTTGTCATTTTTTGTATTGATTATACTTTGTCCTGCACAGATACAATTGAAGGCTGAGGAGATGAAACCAATCTCAAGCTTTTTCTCAAAGAAAGGAATTAGCAGTGAGGAGTCTAAACCCCAAATGACCAGTAATTATAGGGGCCCCATCCAAACTACTCAAGTAACAACCTTGAAAGAGGAACCAGAAACCCAAGGGAATGCGGACTACCAGTCATTTACTGATAAAAGTAACAAGGATACAAAATCTAATGTTTCTATGCTAACTTGTGAGGGTGCCACACATTTCCAGTCGAAACGAGACTATGAGAAGTTTTCTGCTGAAGAAAAGCCGTCTTTGTCTTTCGTTGTAACCGACAAACCTCAGGCTACTCCGGTGAGAAAGAAGGGAAACCTTGGAGGAGCAGGTGACAAACAACGAACACTCTTTTCTTACTTTGGAAAAGGTTGAGTCGTTGCTCTGGAGAGGCAAACATATATAGACATTTTGGCCTTTTCTTTTGGTTTAACTCGTGTTCAAAGATAGAGATGAAAGAGCGTGATGTCTGGAAGAAGGAAAAAGAATTGCTCTGATGTGTCTGAGGCGTGAGTTTTTGTAGAACCGTTAATTTCATCTTAACTGCTGATTGTAAAGAATCTTTTGTTGATTATCCACTGTTATAGATGCAGTTTGAGCTTGGATAGAAAATCTGTCAGATTTTGTTTGTGCTCGGCTTATGCTTTCATTTCATTTCTTCTCTTAACCATTGGAATAGATGTTTGTGCTATAGGCTTGTGCTTTCATTTTATTTCTTCCTGATCGAGTTGTTAATTGTATATATTTGATGACCCGTGACAGTATTAATCATAATAGCCAGAGTAACAACCATGATTATGTTATATTAAAATATGGTGATTAAGAATGAATCTAATCCTGTGTAGAGTGGGGGTTATGATTAAATGAGATGTGCTTTAGCCTTTTGTTCTCTACTCTACATAAAACTGAGCTTCTAGCATGGAATTTACTCACCAGTTATGTCATGTATTTGTAAATTTTTAATAATGGGGTGGGGAGGGATGGAGTGAGTTTCCTAAGCTAGGAAAATCTTACAACGCTTAATTATTAAATGAAAGGAGTCAACCGAGTCATTAGTGCTTGTCAGTATGATCTCATCTCTTGTTGTGTGTTTGTGCGTGCGAGTGTTAATGGGAGAAAGGCTGGGCTGGTTGAGTTTCATAATCATATTGATGAGTTAGTGGGGTTGTTCTCAAAGTGCTGCCAAAGAATCCAGCTAATAGTGATTGCACAGGGCAAATGTACCAACCAAAACCCTGTTCATGTACTTGAGTACCATGCCAAGTCTACACTATAGAATTGTGGAGGACTGCCAAGAAATTCAATTATAATGCATGCCTCCAACAGTACACTTATGAACAAATACACTGAAATTTGGACCTCTCAACGTTAAGACGTGCTAATTAATTCTGCCATTTTGTACAAATGGTGGATTGAAACAAGATTTCCCATGTGACACCTTTTTGGGACCACTTCTCCATGTGCAACTTGCAGTGCAAATTCAAACTTCAAATACCCAAAAATACCACAACATCATTTTTACTGAGCAATGCTTCAAGTTTCTCTTTTATCCAATGCTCGTTCATTCTTACTTAAAATTACGTGTAGTCGAGGTTTACTTACTTTCTTCCTAAGCAAGTAATTTTGCATTGAAAATTGTACTCTTTTCTCGGAATCATTCATTCGGTAAACATTTTTACTGTAATATGAAATGTTTATTGCTTGGTTGAGCTTTATGAACGATCGATGAAGCCAAAATTCAAATTGGGAAAGAATATGCAAATGACTGATACCAAAAATCAAACATTTTAGGAAGCCGGAAGGGGTATATATAGCAGCATTCTGAGTCCAAAAAGGGATCTATTTCAACTAATTTTGACACAGTTTAACTACTTGTACTAACAAATTAGTGTAAAACAAAGAAGAGAGACTGCCGACTGGCCTTTGTTTTTTACTCTCCTACATAATCTCACGTTTGAACTTACATTCACTAAGCTCAAATATTCTTATTACAAAATATTACCTATGGCAGATACATTTGTAGTGGTAAGCGCTGTTCATGGGGTCATTCCCCTCTACCGGAACTTGCTCAGCTCTACACTTGAACTTACACCCTCTGCACTCATTATAAGTGCAAGTTGGGGCTACTGAACCTATCATCAGCCTTCTTGCGTTGTCGTGTGTCCATCCTTTGCTACTTTCCTATAAGCTCCAAAAATATAATGAGTAAACAAAGTTATGTTTTTTAAAAAAAAAATAATAATTAATATAATCACTGATATAGTAAGACTGAGATTGGCCTAAAATTCCACCAAAAAAAAAATAAAAAAAAATAACCTTTTTTATTTCTCACCTGCAATTCTTGTGTTTCTGATGCAGAAATACGATAGACCCTCTGAGGATAAGGTTTTACTATTTGAATTCTGGATCCTGAAACACCAAAATGATGATAAGAAAATATTATACCATAAGATGACTAACATAACACTATGCAAAAGAAAAAACTAAGATAACTTTAACGAAAATCCTAAACATGGAATATTATAACTACTTTAATGAGAATATATACATATGGTATGGCATTTAATTTTGAAACAAATGAACGTGGAAGGAAAAAGATGGAAGAACAACTGTACAAGTATGACCTTGTATCACTTGTGCTGCCCAAATGAAGCTGAAGAATAGCAAGAGTAAGTTGGTTTTTTTAATGTTGGCCATTTCTGGCCTTTGGTATTGTGATAAGTTTGAAGGATAATTCAAGTGTTGAAAGGATATAAACTAACAAACAATTCAAGAGAGGGCGAGGGGGGGAGAAAGTGAAGGGGGTTTTGTGGTCAAGTAATGACCACAAGAGATAGACTACTGTCAATATATGCACCAGTCCTCAGATCAGACAAAGCCTACCAAAGAGGTCCCCAACTGCTAAATCTCATAACTTATGGGATCATTCCATTTCTTCCCTAAAATTACGAAACTGCCCCTTGGATTTTTGTAATTTCATGGACAACCTCTGGTTTTTGTAGAATTTTTCAAGGGATACTATTGGTGTCCCAAATTGGCAGAGATTCTCACCCCAACAACAAACAGCATCGAGAAGAATGAATGATAAGAGTAGTCTTAGAAGAACGTACGTGGAAACCATGTAAAAGGCAAACAGTTTCACCCATGCACTAACATATATATGGTCAATCAGCCTTCATGCAGTTCAATATTGTCTACTTACTTACTGTCTGTCTGTCGAGATTTTCGATCATCCAATAACCAAATAAACAAAATCCAGGGACACGGTAATTAATTGTCTTTTTGCCCACTTGTGTTGGGTTAAATAGAGAGGAGATCGATCTTACTCATTTGGGAAGAGTGCCCGGCCAGGATTCTCATTTCTTACTATGTTTTAATTCATAGGATAAATATGCATGTTTATATAGCTAGATGCCTAGATATATGATTATTCTTCTTTGTTGGAATCATGGATTTTGCTAAGAAACAAGTTACTATATCTAGTGTTACAGTGGCTAAACTAACAGATCTTCAATGAACGTACAAAATTGGACACTTTTGTAGAAGAAGTAAAAATTGAAAGGCCAGTTAACTTGTTCGATAGATATAGAATCTGAACAATTTCATATTCCATCAAGAAGGAATTAGCATGCACAGACTTGGAGCAGCCAGCTGTACAGAATATGTACTTGTTATTTAGAAATGACATTGAACTGATTGTTAATTCTGAAATTGGCCTTTAATTTTATTTTTAAATGATCATGATATATATATATATATATATATATATATATATATATATATATATATATATATATATATATATGTTTTTAATGGAAAACATAATAGGAGTACATGTATAAGTCTAAAACATAGAATTATACTGAAAAATAATATACTAGTATTAAAATGTATTCCACTTCCATAAAGCATACTAAAATACTGCGACCAAATCATAAGGATAAAATAAATTGATCAGTTTATATGGGCATGATGAGAAATAACATTTACTAGTATAATTGATGGTTGTTGTATTGAATTTATCATTTGGAGTGAGAAATTCGTATTGTCATTCGGGTAAGGGTGCGTATTCGGTGATCTGCTGGTTGTGGACAATGGAGTTGTGCCCTTCAGTGTAGTAGGTGTTTGTGTATAGTATAGAAAGACAAAATATCAATCAATAATAAAAAAGTGAGTGTGTGTCATATGATATGAGCTTTTTTTTTGGAATAATATTAGAGACACAAACTATTCTACAAATATTTTACAAACTGTTGATGTGGCATACTCCACCTCAGCCTATTGTGTAGGGCCGAAAACTATATTGAAGTAATTTGTTGATCAATATGCTGAAGTGGAGTATGTCACATAAATAATTTATAAAATAGTTTATGTATGTGGCATCACTCTTCTGTTCGTAGGTAGTGGGACATGTCTTTTTGGCACATCCAATCCAATCTATCTTTTGGTGGATGGTGATAGTTAAGGGATTAACCCATTTTGGTAAGGCGGGCTAGGAGCTGCTTGTAGTCCAAGATTGGACCTGGGGCTGGTACACGATCACCCCAAGGCCCAATCACATAAGTGGTCCCTCCCTCCTTCAATTGAAATGAGATAGGGTTCTTTACAGAAATATATAATAATTAAAAAGTAATTACACCATTAGTAATTTAGTGTATCAATAAAATAATTATAAAAAGAGTGTAATTAGGACTCATATTATAAAAACAGTACAATTCACATTAATAAGAAAACCTAAAATCAAGGAGAACCATAATTAATAATTCAAATTCAAATATTTGGGATCTAACAACAAAAATAAATTCAAATTCAAAATAATATTTCAAATTCAAATATTCAAATTCAAATCTTCATCTCCCTCACATACACTTTGAAATAATAATTAACAAATAAGTAAATAAAATATCTGTATGTAGAAATTAGGTTCTGTTTTAGTTTTTACTTTTTTAGTTCTCTCTTCCCGCCGGCTTCTCTTCCGCTACTCTGCCGCTACACCGCCACGAATCTCGGTTGTCTAAAGTGCCAATGAGAAGAAGATTCGCCCTACAAAAAGTTTAAAAATAAATATATATAACTTTTACTGTTCTGAAATTTTTGTTATGACTGTTTTGTTACTCATAAGTACTAAAATGGTTACTTTTGTATGAATGGTTGGCTACCAACTGCATCACATTCAAACGAAACTGATAACTTAATAAAACTGAATTGGTTACCTTGGTCTGAATGTTTGGCTACCAATTGCATTATGAAAAAACTGCATGTGTGGATGTGAATTGTTTACCTTGGTATGGATGTTTTGTTACTTTGGTATAAAGGTTTGCTTACCTTGATCTGAATGTTTGGTTACCAACTGCACTAAGAAAAAATTTAAAGTGTGGATGTTGATTGATTACTTTGATATGACAGTTTGGTTACATTGGTATGAAGGTTTGGTTATCATCACTCAGTATTTGAAGGAACACATTGAACCCGTCAGAATGGGCTTTCTCAATCTTATCAAACAAAATAACTACATATGGCCTCCTACGGACAGTTTCTGTCAACTGACCCCCTTCGTCATACCCAACGTACATAACCATCATTGGGAACTGGTCCAACAACAAGTGCTGCATCATCACTTCCATTGGTAGTTTCGATCTCATCCAAAGGCCCCTCCGGCGGTATGGATGATGTGGCATGCTCCGCAGCAGTCGTGGCAGCGGCAGAAGCCATTCCGACGACGGCGAAGAAGATGAGGCAACACAAGCATATGTGGCAATTTCTAACACAAACTTACCTCAACCTCCTTCCCAACTCCAGAACTCCATGGATGGTCCTGTTGCTATTCTTTGGGACATTGAGAACTACCCTATTCCAAGTGATGTTCGCCCAGAAGATGTTGCTAGTAACATCAGAATGGCATTGCGGGTCCATCCTATAATTCAGGGAGCTGTGACAACTATTGATGGCATCAGGTCCATGTTTGGGTTGGGCACTCAAATATTATGGAAGATGAATTTATTAATTGGAAGATGAGAGATGGAATCCTAATTGCATACTAATTCCTTAAATTAAGGAATCTTAATTGCACTAATTATGTAAATAAAACTTTAAATACATTAATTGTGTAAATATTTTATGAGTGCACTATTGTTGTAATTATTTTTAAAAATGTAATAGAATATGTAATTGTACCAATGAGATATGCATATTAAAGTTTAACTTGACTTGGACTATAATGGGCTACTCGTCTAATAATTGGATTTGTAAGTTTTTGGGTCCAAACACTTGCAATAGCAAGTAAAAAGTTCACCCAAGCCCATTTTTTTATTAATGCCTTGAAAATACCTAAAATTGTTTGTTTAAGCTGAATTGACTGTTAGAGAAGCAAACAATTTTGGAAAGCCGTTGGACTCCCGCGAGAATACCCAACCCTTGAAGAATACCAAACCCCCAGACATAACATATATCCCTTCCATCTCTCTCTCTCTCTCCTTGTTGGTTCAGATGGCTCAAACAAGCAAACAATCCCATCCTATTCCTTCACACCCTCAAACTTCCATACATTCACCCTCTTCTCATCAATCCTCCGTTTCCCTCCCAAAGAAAAGCATCCTTAGTCTGCTATAATAAAAACCAAATTCCCGCCCACATTAATCACCCAACACTTGTACTTAATCTCTTAATTTCTTCTACCTGCTATTCGTTTTTTAACCAAAAATATGGCATCTGACCAACAAGAACAAGCTGTGCCTAAAATGCCAGTGACCCTTTCAAAATACTCCAACAGGGTAATCTTGAAAACCATTTTGAATCGCCGCGATAATGGGCTGGGTTTGGTTGGTGACAGAGTTGTCATCGGAGGCTGGGTTAAGTCCTCCAAGGAACTAAGAAAAGAGCCCCTTCAGACTTCAGATAATGTGGCTGCGCAAGATGCTCCACAAGGTGTGACATGTTCGGAAGTTATTCAATCCCGCATACCATTTTTTAGACAAATTATCAAAGTTTTTGGGGACATACTTACGGTGTTCGCGATAAGTTGACTTCCATTACCCCTAAACCCCCAACACCTTCAGTTTCAATCTTGCAACTCAGTGATGGTTCTTGTGTGCCAAGTCTTCAGGTACAATCTCGATATCTTTTTTTCAAGGCATATATGTATATATGACTAAATTTAGAAGCAACCCATTAAATGTTTGGACATTTTATATGGGACTAATATTCAAATTGGTTGATTGGTTAATATTGTGCTCAAGATTTTAGTGGAGTCATCTATAGTTTCTCCAAGCCAGATCATGCCTACCGGAACTTGTATACTGGCTGAGGGCATATTGCAGCAGCCATCAGTGCAAGAAAAAAACATTATTGAGCTCAAAGCAGAGAAAATTCTACATGTAGGGATAGTAGATCAAAATACATATCCGTTATCAAAGAAGCGTATACCTTTGGATTCATTGAGGGATTGCGCGCATTTTAGACCTAGAACTACTACGGTAATTCCATTAACCTCTTGCAGTTTCACATCTCTTTTTATCTGTCTACATAAGCACTTTTGTGTGATAATCCAACTGCCTTCGTTTATCAAAACTCAACAGGAGTAACCAAATTTTGTGACACGTGACATTGTCCCTTTCTGCAGCTCAAATTCTTGAATAATATGAAACTATATATAAGCTATTTAATTCCCTCTCCTGCTATAAAAATTGGATATTTTTACGTACCTTTTTTTATTGAAATGTTGAATGTTATGCAGGTGGCATCGGTTATGAGAATCCGTAATGCACTGACTCATGCAACTCACACCTTCTTCCAGAACCAAGGATTCCTCTGTGTGCAGGTGCCTGTTATTACCACAACAGATTGTGAAGGATGTAGTGAGACATTTCGAGTGACAACCCTTTTGGGACAGAAACCAATGAAGGAGAAACCCATTACGGATGATACGGCAGGCGTTAGCCTTGAATCTGTCAGGGCTTCTATTGCAGAGAAAAGTAAACAAGTTGAAGAATTTAAAAGGACTGGTAGCAATAAGGAAGCTTTGGTTGCTGCACTTCAAGATCTCCATAAAACAAATGAACTGGGCACTACAATTGGAAGCAAGAGAGAAATCAAAGTCTGATCATACTTATGTTAAGGCCGATACATTTAAGTTCTCTGACGATTTCTTTTCTCAACAAACTTATTTAACTGTTTCTGGCCGTCTTCATTTGGAGAGCTATGCATGTGCACTTGGAAATGTTTACTCATTCGGGCCTAGATTTCGTGCAGAAAAATCAGACTCCAAAAAGTTCTTAGCGGAGATGTCTATGGTCGAGTTAGAAATGGCCTTCTCTCAATTAGAGGTACTGTTTTCCATCAAAGATATTTCTTTTTTGTTCTTTTAGTAATATGTCACGAAATGGCCATTGATATTGTATTTCTGTGTTGCAATTACTATGTGTGAATTGCCAGGATGCCATGAATTGTGCAGATGACCTTTTGAAGTTCCTTTCTACATGGGTTTTGGAACATTGTTTCGGAGATCTTGCCTTTGCTTCAAAACGAATCGACAATACCATTGTGGATCGCCTTCAATTACTGACCTCAGGTTCATTTGTAAAGATCTCCTATGCAGAAGCTGTGGATGTTCTGAAGCAGGTGATATTGTAAAGGAAATGAATAACACTTTCATCATTTTCTTCCTCGGACTCCTTCCAAATTTTCAGTGGACATCCACACAAATTTTGCATACTTGTCTCATGTATATAGCTTTTATTGTTTCCAATCAGGTCACGGAGAAGAAATTTGGTGTAAATATTGAGAAGGGTACTCCTTTAAGTGAAGAGCATGAATGGTATGAACAACCTAACAGTTATAATCTGTAATGTAGATACATTTAAAGTATAAGGTCAGATTATAATCACATCTTTTGTTGATGGCAGTTATTTGGCTGATGAAATCTACAAAAGGCCAGTGATAATATACAATTACCCAAAAGACCTTAAGCCGTTTTATGTGCGCCTGAATGATGATGGCAAAACAGTTGCAGCATTCGATGTGGTTGTACCAAAGGTAAGCTTGAACCACTCTACTCTAAACTGCAGTTTTGATGATTATTGAACTAAAGGGCATATATTTGCAGGTGGGGGCTCTGATTAGAGGTAGCCAAAATGAGGAACGCTTGAATATGTTAAATTCAAGGTAATGAATATTAAAAGTAATATTTTCTGTTCATCTTGTTTGCAACTTAAATGGTGAATCTGGGTGCAGTCTTGTGGCATGAAGTTGTTACATATTTCTAACAGAAAGAGCTAGCAAAAAGTTTACATATTTTAACTGATTTCGTGTTAAAAATTGCAGGATCAAGGAATTGAGCCTGCCAAAGGACCAGTATCAATGGTACTTGGATCTTCGCAGGCATGGAACAGCCAAACACACTGGCTTTAGTCTCGTATTCGACCTCCTGGTTCTCTATGCCACAGGCCTCAATGATGTCAGAGATGCTGTCCCTTTTCCCCGAAGTTGTGGCAAAGCCTATAACTGAATAAGTTTCTAGCAAAAATATCACTTGATGATAATATTTGCGGTTGACGGTGTATATTTGCTTCAAATGCATACTTGTAAATACTCAACAAAGTATATTGTCAAAATTAAAGCGAAATAATAGAGAAATTTCAGCATTATTTTGAGATTGAAATTACATGGCTTGACAGATTAATTAAGGCTTAGAAATTACAGATACATAATAAGCTGTTGAAGCATTTGCCAAGGAATTCTGCGATTCAAGAGGAAAGTAAAAAGGATATAGTTCATACCGGACATAACAACTGCTATATAGAACTCGACAGCCCTTTTTGTTGTCACAAAAATTTTCGAAGTTGGCAATGGCAATGGCCAGGCACTGAGCGCAGTCGAGCTGCGACAAGTCCCTTGTGCACTGCACCAAGGCATAAAGTGTCACAAATTGTGACACTTTAGAATCTCCTTTTCCAAGCCCTTTATTACTAGGAAGTTTAGCCTCTGAACTTATCTTATCAATCAAAGCACCTAGTTTTTCCTTAAAATCTTCAGGATCTGTTACATTCTCAACGTTGGCAAATAAAGTTACAATGCTCGTGTCAACTTCACCGCGAAAATCCCGTGTATCATACCTTAGGAAGCAATACTCGTACCAAATCCTGGCATCGGCTTGGTTTGGACAACGTTTACGGATTTCTTTGGCTGCATCTTGAATGCAATCCGAGCAGTCTTTGCTGCTCACATCTCCTCTGCATTGTGCTAGCCCGTAGACTTGGTTTTCAGCTTTGCCCAAGGAAGTAGCACTAAAGCCATTTTTGACGGTGGTTTGAACAAGTTCAGCCAACAAGCTATTTATATTTGCTAATACTCTTGAGCTACTTATATTTGTGTCTTTATTGCAAAACTCGCCAGTGGGATCAGCAGATTCTGAATTACTGCAAATACAAAGAAACAATAAGAGAGTAAGATGGTATAACAAATCCATGTTTCCCTGCATTCTTCTTGAACTATGTTGTCTTATATAACTTAATTTTTGATACTCCCTGTTCCAAAAAAAAGAGTAGCATTTTATGACGCGCAAAGAGAGGACGGAAGGACCATTGCCCATTTTATTGACTGATTGGCACCTTGACCCACCAGCCACAATGTTGGAATTGACTATAGGGTGAAAATGGGAATTGCTTCTGGAAGAGCATGATCTTCTTGGTCTAGAACCAAAACATGGAATAAAAATGGGAATTGCTTGCGGAAGCAGGGCCATAAAAGGGATATTTTCGAATACACATGTATCCATGTGTATCTTAAATTAAATTTTAATATTTATATTTGTATTTTTATCCGACGGATAATATTTAAATATGAATACGTTTTGTACAATATAATATAGATAACATAACAAATATCCGCATATTTGTATCCGTATCTTCATTAGTTCAAAATAAAATTTTAAAAGTTCAACTTTTTTTAATTCTTACACAATGTTAAATTAATAACAATAAAAATATTTACTTAATCAACTAATAATTAGAAATGATGTATAACTAACTAAATAAAATAATAAAACTATATATAATATTCATATAAATTTATTTTTCATATCATATATTACAAAATAGTCATAAAATTTTATGTATAATCAATTAATGTTAATATTTTCATATATTTGATGTCAATATTAAATGAGAGATTTATACATGTATATGTATGTATAAATATAAATCTATATATATGGAGGTGCACAGTCGTGTAACTTTTAAAGTTATACGGTTTATTAAAAGTTATACGGTTTACTATCGTAGAGTAGGCACTTCATGATTTGAGAATTCAGTCTACATTCGACGGTGTAGATGAACTGCTGCTCTACGATAGTAGAGTGAATTCACTCTACTATTGTGGACTACTCTACGATAATAGAGTGAATACACTCTACTATTGTAGACCGCGTAATTTTAAAATTTACATAGTTGTACACATCTATTTTTACCTATATGAATTGATTTTAGGAATTTAACTATTAACAAATACGAATAATATTTGATTTAACACAGAAGTTTATCCGTTTTAATGCCAATATAGGGGCGAATTTTCAGACTCCATTTATGTGTGGAGAGCAGGAGTAGGAGTAGGAATAGGAGGGACTCATAGTCATAGCTAGATTAAAGAGGTAAGACCATTTAGAGAAAGGGTATCACAAAGTCTTGAGCGAGCAATACTTTCAAAATGTTTTGAAAAATGATAACAAAAAGAATTGTAAATTTTTGTTAGGAATAAACATATTCAAAATTTAATTTATGGTATCATTATATCTAATCGTAATAAAAAAACATAATATTTCATCGCAAGTTATTACAAAACTGAAATGTTTTTTTTAGAGACTGATTGAGGCAGCGTCTGTTCCTTTCATGAATCATTTGTGTCTTTATTGCTCAAGTCTTCTTATACGGGACGGGACGGGACGGGACCATTAAATATAGTTAGTGGTTGACGGTATCTCAAACTCACTTTGGAACATTTTTCACCAAGACCAGCCCCACTCCGATCAAAAGTATTAAGATTTTAATTTATTCTATTTTATAGCTTAAATTTTAATATGAGTCGTAATTCAATTTCATTATTAATTTGTACGATGTATAAATCATTCTCAACTTACATACCATCACATGGTGATAATTTTATTTTTAATCGCTGTAATAGATAGTGTTAACGCCAAGATCTTCTCTCACGTCCCAATCACGTAAGACGCTATGATCCTGCACAGTTCAACAAGTCAACACCAAAAGCTTGACGGCCTGACCGTCGGGGGATAGCTCCGGCGTGAGAGTCAGTACAGGCGATCACAAGGTTAACAATGGAGAAAAATATTGACTAGTGTCTGAGTGAATGTGAATCAAGATAATATTGTGTGTAGTGTTTTGTTACCTCTTTTTCTTTTGTGATCCTTGCCCCATACGTTCCCAAGACCTGGTTTACTGTGCCACCCACTATCTCCTGACACCCCCTCTCCACCCCGGTCATCTCAGCCGAAAGTGTACAGCTTATTTTCCTACCTGCTACCACTGTTACCTCCCGCCGGCAATCGGAGTCCCATCCTCATTAATGCCATGCAGAAAGGTGGCAGACATAACAGTCAACTGCTGTCTTTTGTGATGATTACCGGTCAAAGATAGGATAAGTAACACCTTACGTAATGGGCCGATCCAATGACTAAGCCCAATAGTGTAGTCAAGTAGCGGGGCCCAATTCATTTGACCCAACATGACCAAAGTGACATAGCCCAAAGGACAAGCCCATTCGGCCTGACCCAGTATGAAAAGTATTATGGCCCAACATTGCCCCCCAGTCTTTTATTAAACAGGACGTTTAATGGAAGACTGTAAATAGTGCGAGTCCATAGTGAAAAAGGGATCCAACAAGCGCCGGCCCACCTTGGATAACCCATTAAAACTAAAATCGGACGTTACCCCTTCCTCTCCCACATCATTACCTCCAATTAATGCGCCGTCCTCGGTTCTCGTGCAATATTTGAAAAGACCGCTATAAAAGCCTTTTTTTTCCCAATTCTGACGACTTTACCAGCTTAATTTAAATTTGATATACAGTGTTTTCTCCTTCTCTCTCTCCGATTTCTTTCTCTCCTGCAAGATCTCAGTAGCAATGGCGGCCCAAGATTCTGACAACTCCACCCCTATTCTTGCTGTTCCGATTTCCATCACTCCTCCTATCCACAACCCTACTGAGTCAATTCAAACCCCAACCCCCAAATCATGGCTAACCCTATCGGGACCCCTTCAAACCCCCTACCTAACCCCTCCGAGTTTTTTGAGAGTGAAGAACAATATCCTCACGCCAATATCCCCTCCATCATTACCGAAATCGAGCTGCGTGCCATCAGGAGTCGGTATCAGATTCCGGACACCCACCTGGTGAGGGCTCCGGAACCGCACCAACGGATGTACCAACGGCCGGATGGGTGGACTGCCGTACCGGTAACTGTTCTAGATAAGGGAGTTAGATTCCTTCTTCACTCCTTCCTCGTTACTCTCCTGGGATTTATCGGAGTGGGATTCGCCCAACTGGTGTCGAATTCATACATCCACATCCTGGCCTTCATAGCATTCTGTTATGAGTTGGGAATACCCCCAACAGTGGATTCTTTTTTCACTCTCTTCTCTGCTGGGAAGTCTCGGGAACGAGGCTTCAAAGTGCTGAGCAAACAGTCCCCCGAGCCCAACACCAAGTTCGAGAAGCGACCGTTGATGGATACTCCTTCGAGCAACAAGGGGTGGCACAGAGAATGGTTCTTCGTGAAGGGGCCTGAAATCCCGTTTATCCCGGAATGGACCACTTCCGAGCGGATTTCTGCAGACTTCGGGGACATTCCAGAGGAGCGCGTGAAAGAAATGGCGAGCATTCTCGAGAGGATTCCCCTGAAGGAGTGGAGCTTCGGGCTCTTGAGCAAACAAGCATGGTTATATGACCATAAACTATCTTTGATAAAACCAACATCGATCGACCGAAGGGAATTGGATAAATTCCTTTCGGGCAAATCATCATCATCCCCCACCGACATCCCACAGGAAGAACTTCCGGCTTCGGAAGCCCATGACGCGGAAGTCTTCCATGGATCAGAACCTGCGGAGGAACCTAGCCGACCTCGACAGAAGAAGAGGGCAGTTCGGAAAGTCCGGTCAAATCCTCAAGGATCTCAATCAGCTTCTGCAGCGAGTTTGATTGACATGCCTGCGAACGAGCGAATGCAAGCTCTTCGGATTAAAAAGAGGAAGACCAAGGTGACTCCTCTGTCCGCCGATGAGCTTCGGGTTCCTCCTCCTGCAGCCGATCCGCCTATCATTATTCCTGTGGAGATTCACGTTTCTGAAGACGAGCTCGAAAACCCAATCGAGTCTCCACTTCTGTCTCATAAAAGGAAACAACCTTCGGAGGATCAACCACCACCGCTCCCCGAGCCATCAGTGCCTTCTCCGATAAGATCTTCCCCCCTCCGCCTTCAGGCGAGAAGCCGCATCTTCTCCCACTGTGTGGCCGGAGTTCAATGCCAACTTCCCCTTTCAGCTGTTCGACTCCTTTGTTCGGGAGACCGATGATCATCGGTTCGGAAACAGCTCGATTAGGGATTTGATCGAAGAAGGCATGAGCTATCAGGCTAAGGTTAGTTTATTCAATTAAAATATTTAGGAATCATCTGTTTCTTCTACTAATTCACTTTAAATGTCTGTAGGCAAATGCTGTCTTCGGGAGACTTCTTCCCCGATACAAAGAGTCCGAAGCCGAAGAAGATGCAGCCAGGCGAGAGAAGGCTACTCTGGCGTCGGCTCTGGAGAGAGAGAGAAGGGCTCACGGTACCACTCTCTTTAATAAAGAATGCCTTTAGGAAGGACGTAAATAAGTTGAAAGAACAGCTGGAGACAGCCGAGGCCACCCACCAAATAATCGTTACTACGAACATAGACCTGGTTCGTCGAAACGAGGTCCTTGTTGGGAAGAACGAGACGATGGTGAAGACCAATAAAAGCCTGGCGGTACAAGTACATGATCTTGAAGCCAGGGATTTGAGACATCTGAAGGAGCGAGCAAAACTCGAAGAGGAGCTCCGTGAACTTCGGGCTTTGAGAGATTTGGGTCCTCCTCTAACCGGAGATCTTCGGAGGGAAGTTCAACAAGAATACCGAAAATCTGCCGAGTTGAACGAGGAGATCATCCAAATGTTCTCGGATGGATACGACGAATGCCGAAGCAAAGACAAGGCAAGACTTGTCGCTGCCAAGGTTGACCCGATCATCCTGGATTCTTCGGAAGACGAAGCCGATCCCTGAAGATGATTCTCTTATCCCTTAGCTGTTAGGATTCTTGTAAAGCTTCTATCATTTTGTAAACAGCATTATGTAAATAAAATATCAGCATTATTCCTTATGACTTCGGTGTATTTACTGTTTATCAACACTTCAAGAACGATTCAATCTTAAAAAATGTACAAGCTCCTTCATGGACTTAACTTAAACTGTTAATCAACAATTAGGCAAGTTGTATAACAGATAAGATGAAGTTAAAGAATATGGCATTCCGAACTCAACACTTGGAAAAATTTAGGCAATAATAACAAAGTAAAGGAATACTTATTCGTTACCAAAGTGTGAGGTAGATGCCGTGAGGGGCCTGACGAAGTCTGAATGACGACACTTGCCTACCCCGAAGGGCCTGACAAGGTCTTAAGGAACACCTGCCGATGTGGCTACCATCGTATGGTCAGCGAGTCCACCCGAACCTCCTTACACCAATGACGTTCGCCTACCACGCAGGGCCTGACGAAGTCATAAGGACCACCTGCCAATGAGGCTACCATCGAATGGTCAGCGAGTCCGCCCGAACCTTCTTACACCAATGACGTTCGCCTACCACGCAGGGCCTGACGAAGTCATAAGGATCGACAATTGCCTACCACGAAGGGCCTGACAACGTCTTAAGGATGACACTTGCCTACCACGAAGGCCTGACAAGCTCACAAGGACCTCCTGCCGATGAGGCTACCATCGAATGGTCAGCGAGTCCGCCCGAATCTCCTTACTCCGATGACATTAACAGCAACGAAGACAAGATTTGCTTGAAAAGAAAGGAATTTTTACTGATGATGACTTGAAACCATTTACAGACTTCCGTGTACTGACATTGTAGCTACTGAAAATACTTTCGAAGCTGCCTGCATGCCAAGTATTCTTGATCTCTGATCCTTCCAAGGCTCTCAACCGATAAGTCCCCGCTTCGGTACTTCTATGACTTCATACGGCCCTTCCCAATTCGGCATCAGCTTTCCTAAATTCTGGGGTGTAGATGCTTCGACTTCTCTGAGAACGAAATCCCTACTTCGAACCTGCGAAGCTTTACCCCTTTATTATAATGCTTAGCCACTCTTCGCTGATAGGCTGCAAGTTTGACCAAGGCTGTTTCTCAGACTTCTTCAAGTAAATCAAGATTGACTTTCAGCCTTCATCATTGTATATTTCTCTGAACTAACTAACTCGAAGACTTGGAGATCCAATTTCAACTGGGACTAAGGCATCAGTACCGTAGGGCAGTCTGAAAGGTGAATCCTCCGTTGTGGTCCTCGAGTAGTCCGATAAGCCCATAACACGCTAAGCAGCTCTTCTGGCCATCTTCCTTTAGCTTCGTCCAATCTGCGCTTGATTCCGTTCAGCAACGTTCTGTTGGTCACTTTGACTTGTCCATTAGACTGAGGATGAGCTACCGAAGTCCTTCTGTGTTGGACCCCCAGTTCTTTCAAAAACGCTTCGAATTTCGATCCCACGAACTGACGTCCATTGTCTGAAATCACCACCTTAGGAATTCCGAACCGAAATACTACTGACTCCTTGATGAACTTTAAGCATTCCTGTTCTGTTATTAACCTAAGTGGTTTCGCTTCTACCCACTTGGTCATGTAGTCGATGGCAACTATAACAAAACTGACCTGACCTTTTGCCTTCGGTAGCGGACCTAGTATATCAACCCCCCAGACAGCGAAGGGTATGGGAGATAAGATCGAGTATAACTCTTCTGGTGGCTGATGTGGGATCGGACTGTTGAGCTGACACTTCTCGCACTTCTTGACGTATTCAGTCGCTTCCTTGAAGATGGTAGGCCAGTAGTATCCCTGACGAAGTACTTTGTAGGCTAATGACTTAGTAGCCATATGGTCGCCGCAGATGCCCTCGTGAACTTCCCGAAGAGCATAATCAGCTTCGGACGGAGTCAAACACTTTAGCAGTGGAGACGAGAAGGCCCTTCGGAACAGATCCCCATCTATCAGAACGAAATTAGCACTCTTGTACTTGATTTTCTTGGCCAGCATCTGATCCGAAGGTAGAACGCCATCTGCCAGGTACTCCAGGTATGGGGTCAACTAGCAGTTGGTACGGTCAACGCACATTACCGATTCATGATGAACACTAGGATGTTGCAAAATTTCCAAGTAAATCGATCCATCAAAAACATTAACATCCGTAGTGGCTAATTTAGAGAGTGCATCGGCAATGGAATTGCCATCACGTTCGACCCCCTGAAATTCATAGAACTGGAAATATTGAAGCCGTTCTTTCAATTCTGCCAAATACTTGATCATTCGATGACCTCGGGCTTCGTATTCCCCGGAGACTTGTTTAACGACTAATTGAGAGTCGATGAAGATAATTATTCTTTGCACTTCGAGACTCTTAGCTAGTCGCAAACCTGCCAACACTGCCTCGTACTCTGCTTCGTTGTTCGTCGCTTTAAACTGGAATCTGATGGCCTGCTGCACCTTGAATCCCTCCGGGCTGGTCAGAATAATCCCTGCTCCGCTGACGTCTGCGGTAGAAGACCCATCTGCATACAACGTCCATGAACTCTGCTTCTGCTGAAGAACCGCAACTATGCTATGCTGTCAGATCCTCCCGCTTCTGCTACAGCTTCATCAGCTTCGGAAAACGAACATTCGACCACAAAATCAGCCAAGGCCTGCCCCTTGATGGCAGTTCGGGGATGATATTCAACGAAGAACTAAGATAGCTCCATCGTCCATGCAGCTAATCTCCCCCGATACCTCAGGTTTGCCCAATATTTTCTTCAAAGGCTGATCTGTGTATACTATTACCAACCTACCCTGGAAGTATTGTCTAAGCTTTCTACTAGCAGTTATTAAAGCAAAAGCAAACTTTTCAATATTTGAGTACCTTGTTTCGGCATCCCGAAGGACATTGTAAGACCCCGAATTTTATGAAATAAAAGTATTCAATTTTTCTTATAATTACTATTCAGTAAATGGTTAAATTGATAAAAGTTTAAAGTTATGGGTGAAATATGAATTTTTTTCAAAATAAGCAAGTGGTTATAAAATAATCATTGTTGTCGGAGAATATTCGTTTGGTCGTGGAATATTCTTTCTGTCGGGGAATATTCGTACGACGGCGCAGCTATTTGTGGGCCCCATAACGAATAACTGTCGGGTGAAGAAAACGACAAATTTGAGTTTTTACAAATAACTGCGTAGTTGTTACCGTTAACACTGTTGGAATACCCGGTGGTTAAAATACAGTAATACGCGTTATTGCACAGTAGCACACGGTATTGCATAGTATTTTTAAAATTATTGATCCTTACGTAAGAAGGCACTACTCAATAATTGTTACAGTAATTACTGTTCAATATTTTATTTTATTGATTCAATAATTGCTACGTTGAAATTTTATATTATTGTTGTTCAATAATTGTCACTGCACAGTATTTTCCCATTATCAGATCAATAATTCATATTATTTGAATAATATTATTAGATAACATTATTGGCAATGTCTAGAAAGTTCTATCTAAGGAGAGGTTTGGTCACCTAATTGCGCGCCAGTAAGGAAAAATTCTTATTGGAAAGCCCCCTCTTTCCTGGGAACGGTCTGGTTGTCATAAATGTGATTCTGTAATATTATTTGTGAATAATTAATTATTGATTCATATGATAAGAAAATATTTATTTTATGTGGATATAAACGAGGGATATATTTTTGTGGTTAAAAATGAAGGAGTTAATGTTAAGGTTTTTATCCGTATTTTGTCGGAATGGAGGTATTAAAAATCAGGATTTTTGAGATATTTTACGGGGGTTATAATTTTTAATCCGACCGTTGGATCGTGGTAATTTTTGGATATGTTATACATATATAAGTTGAGTATATGTCCACAAATTTTGAACCGTTAAAAATGAACGTATGATTTATTATGAATTTTACAAGATGACTGGTTCAGAAATTGTTGAATTTTCGGAGTTTATCATTTTGATGGAAAATTCTAGAATTGGTAGGCCCCACTTATGGTTGGTGAAGAAATGTGCTGAATTATATTTCAAATGTGGTAGGTGGAAAATAGTAGCAGGTAAAGCCATCAGGTTGCAGGTCAAGCCTACTAAAATTTTCCTATAAATAGAGGGCTAAGTTAGAATTGAAAATCACACAAAAAACATAAGCTTTCTCTCTTTCTCTCTCTATATTATGAAGCATATTTTGTGTGAGTTTTTAGATACTTTGAGAGTTGATATTCAGTGCAAGGTTCCTTCGGCTTTACATTCCGGTCAGAAATACTGCTCTTTTGATGTAAGGGATAGTAAGGGATTTTAAGGGTTGTTATATTTTTCAGTTTCGTAATTTTTTTGACCTTCACAAATTTTGGAAAAATTTGAAATGATATTTTGATGAGTTTTCTTGATTGTGTCCAAAAAATGGTGATTTTTGGATGTATAGATTGAGAGTTATGAATTTTATGAGAAAAGACTATTTTAAAAGTAACTGCTTATAACTTCTTGTGGTTAACTCCAAATTGATGAAATTTTTATTGGGAGTACATGTATATGATAGGATTTACTCTGTGAATTTCGGATTTTTGGACAAAAGTATAATTTTTGATAAATGTCTAAATATTCGGCTATTTTGGCCATATGAAAAATAGTAATGACTTTTAAAAATTATGAGAAAAATATATGTTCACTATGGGACTATATTATGCTAAATCTCAGAAAAGAAATATTTTTGGAACTGATTTGGTATTTTTCATGAAAATAGTCTAGTTATGAGTAAATGAATTAAATATGTTTTGTGAAGTAAGAAAATTGAAAATAGGATTCTATGACTTTGAGAATTCTATATGAGGTATATGTAGATTTTTGATGAGGGTTTTGATTATTGGTGATAAAATCTTATGATTTTTTGGTATTTTAGAATGATTAAATACATTATTTAGTAAAGTGTAAACAATTTAAATAAATTATTTAT
>CM029013.1:16929418-17052507 GCA_016801055.1 Panax notoginseng | reverse complement strand
CCCATAATTTTGGGATCAATTCAATAAACTAGTTAAAGATTAATTAATGCTTAAAAAGAGGCTTGCTTATTTGGTTACCATGTATTAATTAATTAATACAATATATATATAATATATATATATATATATATATATATATATAAATATATATATACATACTTTTAATTTATTCTACACTTATAGATCTAGTAGGAGCCATGTTAAATGCACCTTATAATATATTATTTTTTGGTCATCTTTGGGGTCAATTTTGACCCATTTTTGATTGAATTTAAATGAGATTAGATTAGAGTGTATCTCTTTGTTTGTTCAGAAGGTATTTTTTGTTGTATTTTTTTCGCTTGTGTTATATATAGTACTTTGAAGCCAAGTAAATTTTTAGTCGTGGGCTCTATCTAGATGCTGCAATAATTAAAATATATCAATCTAAAAGTATAATAATTTCAAATATATATATATATATATATATATATATATATATATATATATATATATATATATATATATATATATATGAGAACATGTTCGAAGTGAACTAATGGAGAATAAAGACATACATAGCTTAAGCATATATAAAAGCTAGGGCGGGCAATAACCACCTGTTGAATCAAAATTCTCTATAAATAGGGTCTTAAAACTACATCAATTGTTGTCATCCCTTCATTTCCTACTACTATTTCCGTTGGTAAATCCCCAGTCGTGCCCTCAACCTTTGTACTCGATCTCTTACTATTAATTACAACACTACCTGTTGTATTCATTCTTACCTCAAATTAATCTTTATGGCATCCGTCCAGGTCTCTCTCTCTCTCTCTCTCTCAAACACACACCCACACAGACACAGTTCTTTATTTTATATTTTATTTTTATAATATTAGGAGTCTCAAATTTTTTGTCTAATTAAATAATGTGATATTATTGTCACAATGGTAGAGTCAATTTGTTGAGATTGACTATATATCACAAAAAAATTGAGACTTATAGCATTCATCCTATTAGCTAACTTAAAATTTTTAATTATTTGCTAGGATCTATAATAATAAAACATTATTCTTATACATGTTTGCCGATATTAGAGGAGATTATTAGTTAATAAGTTATTAATTAATAAGTAGTTTTGGATATATACATATACTACCATTTGATAGCATATATCATATATAACTATAAGCATGCACGTACGTGCTATGATTGATGTAGGTTGATGGTCCAGAAGTGGAAGAGGTGAGCAGCCATGTAGAAGATAAAACAGTGAAGGCACCACTTCCTCCTCCTCAAAATATCGAGAAAGAAGATCAGCATCATGACTACGTTGAGGAAGAGGAAGACCCCGAGGAGTTGGACAACGTTACGCCTGATCATGATCATAATGATCATGAAGAAAAACTACTTGAGGATGAAGACGAACTGCTGATGGGGTCGGAGATTGTTGATCACGAAGGAGAGAAACCCACAGGAGGCATTGAGTTCTCGGATGAAGAAGAAGATGATTGAATTAATTATATAAATGACTTAAGGGGCCGGTTGCTTTTGGCCGGGTAAGGGATGATCATGTGATCGATGATGGCTTTCTTATTTTCTAATTGCTTGTGTTATTCCAAATTATGTAATGTAGATCTGAAGTAGCCAGCTAGCTAGCTGCTGCTGCTGCTGCTATTATATATATTATTAGGATTTCCTTCTGCATGCACTTTAATTATCAAGTTGTTATCCTTGCTTTGTGTTGTACGTGATTCTATACTATATATCATCTCTCTACTTTTGTGTAAAATTAATTAGTATTCTTATACGTATGATTTATCATGCATTTAAAATTTGAAGCTAGCTAGGATGTTGGAAATTAATTAAGTCGTCATAAACCAAACAATAAAATACACATCAACAAAATATTTAACGTGCGTGGAATTAATACTATTAAAGGGATAAATCACAACTCAAACTTCGAATCTCTAATATATTAATTATAATAATGTATTTATAATTAATACTCATCTTGATTTTTTACGTCCTAAAACTAGAAATCACACAACAATATAATTTCAACTATGCAACTTTTTGCACACAATAAAAGCTGCAACAGCCACCCTCCCTCCTTCCTCCCCCAAGACATAACTTTTTTTGCACATAACTTCTAATATAAAATTCATACTATAAATATTTTTTTTTTCAAAATTATACTCTTATTAAAAAGACTCTTCCTTTCCATAATAATATGATTGGAGGAGTATAACTTAAACAAAGATGCTTAACGTATCACCCAAAAATGCAAGTAGGGTCCTTGACTATTTTGTGGGGGAATTGATGCATTAATTAATTAATTAGGATTTTCCAGTAAATTGGTAGGATTATTGGCACCAAGCATAACGTGCATGTTTACTATTCCGTCCGTAACTTAATATATCTCGTTTTATTTAGAGTTGTGTATAAATATTAAAAAAATAATTATATAATATTAATTGTCTATATTGTCCTTATATTAGAAAAATAAAGTGTTATTTATTACACAAAAAATAGGGAGAATTAAAGTTATATTTAATATTTGAGGTAATATTAAAAACTAAATAATTATTGTTAATTGAAATTTTAAAACGATAAATATTAAAAGATAAAAATATTTGTTTAAAATGACATTTAAAAAGGAGGGAGGGAGGGAGGGGAGGGAGGGAGGAGTATGTTATATAGATGTATATCTAGTGATTAGCGCTCTCCTTTCTTTTTTTCCTGACCAAATATTGGAACATTGCGTATTTTTCATGCTGTTCTGATTGCCAAAGGGCCAAAAGCACAATTGTTTTTTTGGGCCAGAACAATGTGTAACAGTAACCATAGGTAGGTAGATATGTAGATTTTGAGCTTCACAAATGCACTTGTTAGTTTTATTTCAATTAAGAATTTTATTACTGATAACAAGTCTTAGGATCCAAAAGACTTTATTAATCCTCCAATTCTTAAGTTTCACGAATGCATAGACCAATCCCCATGTTAACAAACCATTATTATTTTTATTTTATTTTTTCTTTTGAGTTCTTATACGATTTATAATCCTCACTTTTTTGTTAGTCCTTCTACAGGGACATTTTTTTTGGACCGAATTATTGGACATGTTTAATTTTTCTTTCTTTCTTTTGAATCTCAAAAAATTTATAGTATTTATTCCAACAAGAATTTTTACAGAATATAGCGTTTTAGATGTAATTTGGACACATAAAAAATAGGATTGTACAACGTCCATGTTCTTTATACCTAAAACACTGTATATTCTCTAAAAATTCTAATTTGAATAAATACTATACATTTTTTGAGTCACAAGAAGGAAAAAAAAAGTTTAGACCGGTCTAATTTTCCGATCCAAAAAATATGTCCGCCTAGAATTATTGTTTTTGTTAATACTTGAGCCTCCTTTTACCCAAAAAATAAAAAGAAAAAGAAAATGTTAGTTGCTCTTGTCTCCACTTGATATTAGAATTTAGGGGGAATTTAGCCATGATCACTTATTTCTACTAATTAATAAAAACTTTGTTAGTTTAGTTGAAAAGTTGGTAGATTTGGGAAATCAAATGACAGGCGACACAACAGTTGAGAGTGAGACTGTAAGTAAATACACAGTTTTCTCATAGCATGCATGCAGCAGCAGTAGCACTAGCAGATCCAATTTCCCCGTTACTCCGTAATAATTTAATTTAAATTTGATCCATAATAATTATACAGACAGAACTAATTGTACAGATTAAATTTTATTTGATCTTGTTTATTATAGATGAACAGTCATCGGACAACAAATCATAGTACAGTATGCCTAAAATAAGTGTTGACCATTCAATATCGTCACCAATTTAATCACTAAAATAGTACTACTAGTATTTCTACTTTTTCAATTGACTAGTATGGGAAGAGAGAGAGATAATACTGCTACTAGTAATACTTCCTACCACTACTATAAATGGCCATGGCTAAGCTTATTAGCACAGAGCACCAAGTCATTCAATTAGAGAAGACAGACAGACGGACAGCAGCGTGTGGGGTTAAAAAGCCATTTTCAAGTTTCCAACTTTTTCAAGCTTACTTGCTTTTTTAATTTCTTTCTTTAAAATTAAGGAACAAGAAACAGAGAAGGAAGAAGAAGAAAGTCGAGGCTTTCATGAGAATAATAGGCAGCACTAGAATATATGAAAGGACGGACGGACCGACCGACCGACCCACCTACCCAGCGGCAAACAAGGCAAAGCAATACACCTTCGCTGATTAAAGTCATAAAGAAAGCCCCCAAATAAAGAAATATAAGTCTCTCTCTCTCTCTTCTTTTTCTCTCCAGTATTTTTCTGTCCGCTACTGTAAAACTTGAATATGCGGGATTAATTTCCCTTTATTTTATCTCTCTTTCTATCTCATTTAGATTCTTTCGCTAAGCCCATACTATTTCATAATCCTTTTAAACCCCACCAAGAACCGAGGGTAGCTAGAAAGCAAGCAAGCAAGCTCACTTAACCCCATTTCACCTTCTCTCTCTCTCTGTAATTCCTTATAAAAGCAAGCCAGCCAGCCAGCCAGCCAGCCATTCACGCCCAAACACTTTGCAAGAAAGAAAACCCATTTTTAAAATCTTGATTTCACAGAGCCTTGAGAGGTCGGTCAATCTTCAAAATTCATTTATAATAACACTAGTACCACCTATTTTGCTTGGAACAATGAACTCACAAATGGATGTAGTAAGTAGTGCTACCTCTGTTCCTGCTGCTTTACAACTTCAATTCTTTCATTTTCTATTACTAGCCTAGTACTATTTTATAGCTGAATCTTTTCTTTTTCTAATAAATAAATAAATATAATATGCAGGAATTGAGGAAAAGTCAAGTTCCAGTTTTTGGTAGCTGGGATTGCAACGATGATCTCCCTTTCACTCAGTGCTTTGAATCAGCTAGGCAAGCTGGGTTGCTTCGTGATTTGTACGTTGCTGGTGATTTATACCAAAATGATGTTGTTACTCCGGCCATGATTGTTGTTCCCCGCCGAAGGGTAACCCATACCCATTCTTCTTTTTTGTGACACGAGTATTTAAACTTCCTCACCTCATAAAATTGGATTTTGCAAGTATTAGTCCTCTGTTTTTTTAAGGATTCCCACAACTATTCGTATCATTGGTTTTTTATCGTTTCTTGGATTCTATAGCTATAAGTTGTGATTTCTTTTATGACTAACAAAAAGAAGATAATCTTTTTTTTTTGGTTTTAATTTCTTTATGAACCAATACGTCTGTCTAATCCACACAAAAATACCGAAAGGGTAGTATACTTGGAATAGCTAATTTCGTTGTTTGTTTAATATAATTTCTTGAATTTGTGTATGTGGTAGATAAGTGAAGTGTGAATATTCTGTTGTTTAATGTAATGATGAATTGGAGAGACAATGGTACAGCAGGAAAAGCACGTTACCCGCATGTGAGAGAAGGAGAAAAGGAGGAGGGATGGGTGGTTTGTGATTATGATGTGAAAAAGGCAGGCGGCCCTGTTCCTGTTCCTGTTCCACACAAGCCTGTTGTTGTTGATGAGGATTTGTACAAGATTTCTCCCGACCTCCTCTATGCCAAAACCAAAAGGGTTATATTCTCTCTTCTTATAGTATAGTATGTCAATCATCAATGTACTACTCCTCAATAAGTATATTATATGTTGCATGTGCTGTGCTTGCTTCAATGAAAGCAGTCACTAGTACCGGTGAGTTTTTGTTTTACCTAGCTATTTATTTTATCTTCTTTTTGTTTGCAGAAGAGGGGAGTTGGCTTATTTTCATGCTGTCTGATGCCTTTGTGAACCTTGCTAGGGAGGGGATCCATCCAGCTCAGAAGAAGAAACCTAGTAATTAAGCTATATGGGCAAATGAAATATTAAGACATAATTAAGATCATATATAAGTATATTATATATAAATGTGTTTGTACTATCTGTGATGGTGTTAAATAATAGTGGAGTAGTATTTTAATGCTGCGTACTTTGTGTGTTCTAGTAGTAGTGACTACTCCTGGTTCTAGAACACACAAAGATAGCTTAGCTTAGCTACACACAAGAAGAAGATGATGACGGCACTGATAAGTCATATTAATTTGTTAATGGATTTTCTTTCCGTTTGTATGTTAATGTCAATCTTTTGGGGTTTCTTCTTCGACTTAATTTAATTTATTAGTAGTACAGCAGCAGCAGGTATCTTCAGTATTCCCAACCAATCTCTTCTCTAATATATATATATAGAGAGAGAGAGAAGGGATAGTGTGAAGTTAATTTTGATCAATTCACCAATACAGTGCAGACACGCATGCGAGAAGTGAAAATTAATTAAATGTAATATAAATATTTAATTAAGATTTTGAGAAGATAATTATAACTATTAAATTACTAAATATTTATTTAGAGAATAAATTGTTGAATTATATATTGTATGTTACTTGGATCAGTTTTTAAGGTAGCTAAACATTTGAATGTAGTTCAGATTTATTTAGTAATCATGATTATGAGCAAATAATTATTTTAATTTTATTGAAGTTTCTAATGGAATTCTATAATAGCTTTTATATTGGTAAGATTTGTTTGAAATTCTAATCCGAATATAACTCAAATTTTGACAATTAGTTAGTAGTGAAACCACTACTTTTTTAAAAAATAATCATAGAGATAATTAATACAATTAATTACGGTGTGATTTTTTTGGATATGTGAATATACATAAATTTGTTTAGATAAAATTGTGATAGAAAAGCTGGAAATAAAATTGGTAGAATCAAATATTAGTCAGTAATTAGTATGGTGTGATGTGATGTTTCAAATATTGATGTTTTTAGTTATTAAAGATTAAAATTTATACCCAACTAGCAAACCACGCGCGGGATATATGAGATATGAAGGAGTTTGATGGCAGTTGGCTACTTGGGTTGGCAGTATATACTGTACTTATATATAGAGTAGTATATATATTAGAGGGGGGGTGGGGGAGTCCAATTAAAATCCAAATCCGTATTGAAATCTGATCCTTGTGTGATAAGTAGTATTAGTAGTAGTAATTGTTTTGGTAGTTAGGATCCCTATAAGAAGGATCCAAATCAAGTCCCAATTGCCCTCCTCCTCCTCTTCTCCCTCTCTCTCAAGTTCCTCTCTCTCTCTCTCTCTCTCATTAATTTATTAATTTGGTTTTTGGAAGCGATCATGGGAGTAAAGAATAAAGATAATTGTACTTCTTCACCAGACTCAATTCTTTGGTATGTTTGTTTTTTAAAATTTATTTATTTATACATATATGTGTATATATAAAACGTACATAATTAATACAACTTCTTGTTTGTTTGTTTGGTTTTTTTTCATAATTGTTACCACATTATCAAGTAGTTATTTATGAATATAACTTTGTTTTGAAGGCAGCCAGGCCAGGGTAGCAAGGAGAATGCATCATCGAAGGAGAATGAGAAGGAGAAGGAGAAGAAGAAGAAGGTGTGCTTGTGTGCTCCAACCACCCATCCTGGATCATTCAAGTGTCGGCACCACCGCTCCCAATCCCATCATCTTCTAACAAGTACGGCCGGTACTAAACAATCCCATGTTGCTGCTGCTGCTGCGGCTATTCCTAGCCAACCACATAAACTTTCAAGTGAATCACCATTGTGAAAAGTTAAAAGTGCTTTTTCGATCTAATTAGCTGATATTGTCAACAGTTACTACTATAATTATAATTATAATCATGCTTTTTGCTGGTTTCACCTGCATCCATTCCATCTCAATATTATGCCCCAAATTCTAAATTATATTACACCATTCTTCACTTTTCAAGTCAAACTCAAATTAACATTATAATCTATTTTATAACCATTAATCAATTATATAATTAATTAAAAGCACACAATTTTATTTCACTCTTTTCGATCCAAATTAGTATAACAATTAAATATTATCCAAATTTGTGAAGTAATAATATGTAGGATAATTTAAAAAAACCTCTTAACATATATTATATTAATTTTAGTTGTGGGCTTCATTATTGAATTAATATCTTAACTAAATTAATTTATTAAAACTTGAATTTTTTCGAAATCACATAATTAATTATATTAATAATATAATGAGAATTTGAAACATAATAACTCAAAAGTTTGGTGAAAATTATTATAAATTTATTACTAATGAATGATCATAACTTAACTAAAACACAAAGTTTTATTCGTATTAGTGTTTCAAGCAAATTTGTAGATATAAACATAAAAACTTAAAATTTCCGTATATTTCAATCAAGCAAATTTGTAAATTTTCCGTCTATTTCAATTCTTATGTTTCTGAGTATTTTAATAAATAGAAAATTTGCTATTTTAACCTGATTTGCTTTTATCTAGTAAACTGATAAAAGAAAGAGACTTTATCGCCCTCTCAATTTATCTTTTAAAAAACCCTAACCCTAATTCAGGGGGACTTAATAGTGTCCGGTGTGAGATTCAGACCACTGATACAGTTGATTCTAACAGGGTGGCTTCTTCTCTGCTTTTGAGCAACTCAAAACCTCCGTTGCTGACAGTAATTTCCTCTCTTGGGATTCTGCTGAATTTGATTGTATAACATCAGTTTGATGTTTTGTTATGCGTTCTATGTGTATTTTCTTTTGCATTTTTGGGTTCGGTTTATTTTTTATTTTTTATTTTGTTTCTGGTGATTCTTAGTAGTTCAATATATGAATTTTTTTTGAATTTATATAGAATAGTAGAAATGGAAAATTTGGAGTAATTAAAGTTATAAATAATTAGCTAGGGAACTTAAAAATGAGTAAAATATGTACTAGAAAATCAAGCACAAACAGTGTTTAGGTTAACACTAGTTAGTATTAATAATACAGATTATATTTGATGATTTTTGGGTATGGTATGACAATAATTTTGTATAAGTAGTTTTTGTTTAACATTTATTTGAATATTTATATTTGATTATAAAAATTTTTCTTTTATTAAATTTATCTTGTATATTTTTTATTAATGATTCAATAGTTATAATTAATACAAGGGTAAATTTATAAAAATAATATTTTTCTTTTATTAAAAATTTAAAATTTTTTATTTATTAAAAATTCAAAAACAACAAAAAAAAATTTTATTTTATTTTTTTATTTTAATTTATGTTTTCTATTTTATTTTTTCTGTCCAAAACTCAAAATTTTATTCTTCAAACTTGATTTCGGTAATCGCGCACCACATCGCACGTGGTCTAGATAAGCTTCTCACGAATCTCAATACGGTTAAAATCCAAAGGCAGCATCAATTTTGGGTCGGGTTTTGTGTTTAGCATCCCTCCCAAGTCCCAATATAGAACAGAAACATAGGCCATTTCATTTTCGTTCCCGCTCTTCTCCGATTGACCACAGTTGAGAGAGTCATGTGCGGGAGAACTCGTTGTACTCTCCGGGTCGATCATATCCCTAGGGCTTGTCATCTCAACGGTCGCCCAGTCCGTTCTGTTAGTACCGACCGGTAACTTTTCTCTCTCTCTTAATCAATCGATGCGAAGGTGTGCAGTCGGTGTATATTATACGTACAACTTAAAAACTTTGAAGAAGTTAGGTTTTATTTAGCTGTTGATTGTTAAATTTAATTTCACTCCCGTCACTGCATCATAATTATTTCTTTTGATGTTCCCTCTGTCCCATTTTTCTTGTCTACTTTGTCAGATGTACTCCCTCCATTTCAAAATAAGTGTCGTTTAAAGTTTTTACACATAGATTAAAAAAGTCATTTAATATCATCATTTAATAATTAAAATTTGGGTAAAATTTCATCACTACCCTTTTATGGGAAGTTAAAAACTATTAATATCAAGGGTCAGAATTTTTTGGGACAATGAGAGAAGGTAAGGGTGATGTAGAAAAGTAAATAATTTATTTTTCTAGAAAGTTGTAAACGACAGATAATTTGGAACAATTTTTTTCTTCCAAAACGTCACTTATTTTGGAATGGTGGGAGTATTAAGTATAAGCTGGGACGATAAAACAAACATTAAAGCAAGGTTTTTAGACCGGACGGATGAGTTACTGGTTCAACCAGCCAGCGACTTCATTAATATGTCATAAATAATTAAATATATTACTCCCTCATTTTCCAAAAAATTGTCGTTTTAGGAAATAATTTTTGTTCCAAAAAGATTATCGTTTTGAGTTTATCAATACACATTAGTTATTTTTTTCCCTACTTTACCCTTATTTAAAGTTTTCTTCCCTTTCCAATGATTCTTATTCAATTCAATGCTATAATTCAAGTAGTAATTGGTTGAATAAGAAGTAATTGGTTGAATTGAATAAGAAACATTGGGAAGAAAATAATTAGTTGAGACAATTAATAAGGGTAGTACTCCCTCCATTCCTAAAAGATTGTCGTTTTAGGAACTAATTTTTGTTCCAAAAAGATTGTCGTTTTGAGTTTATCAATACACATTAGTTATTTTTTTCTTACTTTACCCTTATTTAAAGCTTTCTCCTATTTAAAGCTTCTTTCCATTCCCAATTATTTTTATTCAATTCAATGCTATAATCCAAGTAGTAATTGGTTGAATAAGAAGTAATTGGTCGAATTGAATAAGAAACATTGGGAAGAGAATAATTGGTTGAGACAATTAATAAGGGTAGTATAGTATTTTCGCTAGGTATTAATTATATTCCTTGTGCATTAACCTTAAACGACAATCTTTTAGGAAGGAACAGAGGGAGTAATTATTATTACATACTCCCTCCGTGTATTAAGATCGTTTTAGAGTTGTGCACAAGTATTAAGAAAATGATTGTATAACATTAACTATAATATCAATTGTCTATATTGCTCTTGTATTGGAATAACAGATTGTTATTTATTAGACAGAAAATAGTGAGAGAATTAAAGTTGCATTTAATATTTGAGGTAATATTGAAAACTAAGCAATTAATGCTTACTTGAAATTTTCAAATGACTTATATTAAGGAACAAAAACATTTCTCTAAAACAACTTATATTAAGGAACGGAGGGAGTATTATATATAATATTTAGTAAATATGTAAAATTAATCGGTTTGCCTCTATATTATCAGTTTAGAAAACAAACCCTTAGGCCTTAACATATTTAAATGAACCCAAAAGCCAATGAATTGAATCAATTAGGCCACAATATCTGACGGAATATCCAAACAAATTATTGTCAAAAGAAGTTGTTCTATACTTATTCACCAGCATTTGCATAGCACGGCTCATAAGTGCTATCCATGATGTTCCATATCATATATATAATTTGCTCAACTTGTAATATGAAAAAGATTTGCACAACATCCTACTAATGCTAGAGATAGAGAAACAGAAAAAGAGGAAGTCACAGCTTATTACTGCAAATATATTTTAAGAAACAAAAACAATAAAATATGAAAATAACCCTTTATTAGATAAGGAGCAACCCTTTATCAGATAAGGAGCAACTATAACCATCAAAAAGAAAACAAGTGACCACATACAATATTCACTTTTCCAAACAAAAACCCAGATTTCTTTAGGAAATAGGCGACTAAAATGTTCATACCCAAAACAAATTTCATAGTTACAAAATTGAGAATACAAACCTGCTATTTTACGCAGATGGCGAAGTAGATGGTAATACCCATGATGGCACCACACCAAGACTGTCGGCGATGTGTGGCCTGCGACTGGCTACGTGGTGGCACTGTGGCAGATTGGTGGTGAGCCGTGAAAGAGAGAGATGATGGCGATGAGAGAATTAGAGAAACAGTAGATTTGGGCGCAGCAAAGAAGCAGAACTGAAGACTTAATTTTTTTTCTATTTAAGTAAGCAGTGAACCGGTAATACCCATGAACCAGTTACCGGTTCATTGGACCGGATCGCCGGGTTTGGGCGGGTTTTGGTCTAAACTGGTTAATTGGTCAAAACCGTACCGGAGGGTGGACCTATTCTGGTTTTTACTGGTCCGACCGCCGGTACGGTCCGTGTTTAAAAACCTTGATGAAAGTCCTATGATGCTTGGACGCAAATTTTATGATGAGTTTCCACTACATATTAGAATTTTAACATTAGCACTTGTTTTTGGGAAAAATTATGGAAAAAGTTTAGTGAAATGTGTCGAAAAAGAAATCCATAATTCAAATTGGACTCCCCCATTGTTTAACAGGGAGTATCGAAGCACACATCAATATATAAATAAAACGCTTTTGGTGTCGCATGACATGACAAATAATTTAAGGACTAGAAAGTAGACTAACTTTGTTCCATGTATACATAAATATAATTCTCCATTTTTACAAGGGTGAGGATAGTTGGTATGCATTAATTTTCATCAATTTTGTTAAAGTGACACTTATTCTGAGATCTGCAAATAAGGAAAACATGCTACTTATATTTAGACCTGAGATGGACCATGGAATGAGTAATCATAATTTATAGACAAGTTTTTGGCAGTTCGTGTCACATTCACCTATAAGACAAACTTAAATGTGATGGTGGGAATCCTTATCAGCTTTAAATTTAGTGATTCACTATGGTATAGGTGGACACTGATTCTACATTGAAGTGAAATTGCAGGTATTGTCCTTCTTATAATGTCTCACCAGGATTGAATCTGCCTGTTATTAGAAGAGATGTCGGAACCAATTCTCAAGGAGTTGCTATTCACTGCATGAAATGGGGGCTTATTCCCAGTTTTACAAAGAAAACTGAGAAACCTGATCATTACAAGATGGTAATTATGCTTATGATACTCTGACCTGACTTCTGTTGCATATTTCCAATTTAAAGGTTTCAATAACTCTATGCACCTTATTTATGTTATCCCCCTCATCAAAATCTTCCAACATCATACACTATATATGATTCTGTGCCTATAGCTCTCAAATTATTTAGAGGGGATTAACAAATATCACTAGCTTATTTATCAAATAATTTAATTTGAAATGCTTTTGGACATGTGTATCTAATTTATAAGAGCTACTGCATGATGACCATAATGCTTGAACAGTTTGGGCTAAGATGATTTTAGTTACATTCATCTTTTGCTGTTGAAGCTTCCAGTTTTTTGATTAAATATTTTGGACTGCAGTTCAATGCTCGGTCTGAGTCTATAACTGAAAAGGCTTCTTTTCGTCGTCTTGTTCCTGGCAGTAGGTGTCTAGTGGCAGTGGAAGGGTATGGCTGGCACGATCATATTTTTACACAGTTTTTCTTCTACCCTTTCTCTAGGAACACAATATCATAATTGTTGTAACGTAGATAGGTGTTGTACTGCAAATATGTTCTCTTTACTTGGTAGAAAGATGTATATTTTCCATTGTTTGGTGAACCATGTTATGACGCCCCCAAAATTAGGTATACATCACCCATCTTGGGTCGTCAGATACATGGTACAGAAAACAAATACAACTTACTAATACAACTGTTGTGTACAATACGACAAAACAGAACTGTGAGTTTGAATACAATTATTGTCTATTAGAGACTATACAAACTCAAAAGGAGTCCTCAGTACAATTATTGTCACACTATTTAATAGAATAGTGAGGACTACTAATACTATCATCTGGTCCATCTCTCCGTTCCCCGACTCGTCTCAGCTATATTCTCATTTCCTGAAGAGAACAGTAAAAGAATGGGTGAGCTCAACTAGCCCAGTAAGAAATATTATGACTAAGATAATGCAGAATAAATTATCATTAGCCTTCAACAGTGTTAAACTGATAAAATATAACGAACATCAAGTTTAACTGCAGCGGAACAAGCAATCCATTAAAAGAGTCAAGTAGAGAATAAAATCTACTATCTTCTATGATTTAAAAGGTTTTTCAACACTGTTATTGCTGGGACTCAGTTTAATAATTCACATCATCGAATCACCCCTGCACTACGGCCAAGGATATTCTTTAGTATCACGACCACAATTATCCATGCACTACGGGCCAAGAATATTTGTGTACTCATTAATGGTCATGATCATGCCAACAACTGTCCATCAATGCACTACGGGCCAATGAGGACTTTTACCATATTATTTGTAACACTACGGTCATGATTATACCGAATAATCCCTGGTCATAATCATACCAAGTCCATCTATGCACTACAGGCCACAGATGACTTTCAACATTTTATAAACATGAGGATGATGACAATGATATAAGAATTCAATAAAACAAGTTCAAAAATTAATTTATCCAAGAATTAACAACGTCCAAATTGTCAACAAGATACTGCTTTGTGGAGTAAAATTTAAGAATGCTTAGAAGAATATTTTCATGAAAAGATACTGGATGAACCACAATTATCAAGGATATTTCACTAATTTCATGGAGTATAGAAGTTAAAACTTAACCAACTGAGTATAATAAAAAATGAAATAACAAAAGAAATCACCCGGCATGCGATAGACCGCACAGACAGGTTATTCCGACAGAATAATAAATAATGGAACAAGGTCCGGCGTAAACGCACAGACAGGATATTCCGACAGAATAATAAATAATGGAACCAGGTCCGGCGTAAACGCACAGACAGGGTATTCCGACAGAATAATAATAAAAACGGAACCAGGTTCGGTGTAAAACACACAGACAGGATGTTCCAACAGAATAATAGAAGAATGTCATCAAGTATAGGGTAGACCGTGTATACAGGTTATTCCAACAGAATAATAAGAACTGGAATAACAACAGTTCTCTTCATGAATAAGAAAGAATAACACCCCTTACCGTTTTAAAGAAGAACTGAAATAAGGAAGTAGTTAAATAGCAGAATACTTTTCTTCTCTCTCTATAGTTTCTCTCTATAGTTTCTCTCTCTAGAGTTCAGTGAATTCGTAAGAAATAATGAAGGAATTAGCTGCTATTTATAGAAAAATGGAATGCATAGTAACTAATCCATGAACGGTCCAGATTGATTACTTTAATCTGACGGTCCATATTTAAAGAAAAATCTTTTAAATAAAATATAATATATTCTATTTATAGAATAATTTTAATAAAGTATTCTGTTTTATATAAAAAGATGTTTCTGTTTTATTGCGTTAATAATACGAATAAAACAAAACTTCATTATCGCTAAATAATTCATATTATTAACTGACAATAATTGAATCAAACTGAATGACTTCTCACATAAGCATTAATAATCAATACCGTGTGCTACTATGCAACCACACGTATTACTGTACTTTTACTACCGAGTATTTCAACAGTATCAATGGTAAAACTTTCGCCGTTATTTTTAATAAAATATTTTTGTCGTTTTCTCAATCCAACAATAATTCCGTTGTGGGGCCCACCAATGATTGTGCCGTTGTACGAATATTCCCTGTTAAAACGAATATTCCCCGACCAATCGAATATTATATAACAACTTGCGTACTTTGCAAAATTTATAAATATTACCCACAACTATCAAATTAACTCCATAATATTCAAAAATAATATTTATGGAAAATTCATCTTTATTTATAAAAGTTGGGGTCTTACACATATAGCTCTGTCTTGGACTTTCTGTAACTGTACCATGTTTTGCCCATTGTTTTTAGATTTTATGAGTGGAAGAAAGATGGGTCAAAAAAGCAACCTTATTATGTTCATTTCAAGGATGGTCGACCTTTGGTACTTGCTGCTCTATACGATTCTTGGAAGAATGCTGAAGGTGAAGCATCATTCTATTACTCGCATGGAAATAGCATACCTGTTCAACTTACATTACTATCTGTGTAAAATTTTCCTATCTTCTACCTATTTACAACTTCTATCTTCACATTCATCATTTTTGTAGTTTCTAACCTGAAATTTGTTCTTGAATAAATTATTGGGTAAAGATATTTGCAATCCAAATTTCTCCGTTTTCGCTCCATTTTAAAACAAAATTTACTTCATTTAAGCTTACAATGGAGCATAAATGGAGACATTTTAAGCACATTTATCACTTCCCTGAATCATAATATCAACTTTTTTTCATTTGGTTACCCTGCTAGGTGAATAGTTGCTGCATTGCGGATGGCTAATTCTAATAATTCCCGTCATCTTTCTACTTGACTATACACCTTCTGGACTACCAAACTAAGTTTATTTTATTTTGTTCATTTTAATTTTCTGCAGGAGAAACTCTTTATACCTTCACTATTCTGACAACGTATTCGTCATCAGCTTTGGCTTGGTTGCATGGTTAGTCATGTTTGTTCTAGTTGATTCTTACGACCTATACCAGTTTATTTGTCTGTGCGATGAACACAGCCCAATAACCAAAAAACATCTCAATCTGTTGCTCTAATCTCTGACACTAGATCTGAATTATAAGAGGAGCTCGATCTGTATCTTCTTATGAGAGTTCAGAGAAAATAAAAGACCATGTTTACGTTTGTGATGTATACATTGGCAACAGTGTGACAAAATCGGTCAATGATAAAATGGAATGTTTGTTGGATTAAGGTGCTAGAGAGATTAAAGATTAGGTTATTTTTTTATGTTGTTGTTATTGCTTGTAATATATGTGTATTAAATTAAAGTATCACGCGACACTCTCATATTTTTATTTCCCATTTACTTTCTATATTTCTTATTGGATCTTCTATTTTAGACAGGATGCCTGTTATTTTAGGTAACAAGGGATCTACTGAAGAGTGGCTGGATGGTTTGTCATCTTCCAAATTCGATACAGTGCTTAAACCATATGAAGAACCAGATCTGGTAATAACTTTTTGAAAATTAGTAACAAAAGGTTTTATATCAACTCCATTGCTGCATACACCCGCAACGAAAGTTCAATTTAAGATTAACCCTTGATTTCCAGGTATGGTATCCAGTGACATCCGAAATGGGTAAGCCTTCTTTCAACGGACCAGAGTGCATTAAGGAGGTAATGTCATTAATAGAGTCTATTTTATACATATATTATATCATATTGATATTATAGAAAATCCTGCATCTGAGTGCCTTGAATCTTCTTTTGCTGCTGTAAAACTCATTAGACAAATCAAATCTCAACTGAAGGTGAACTAGTTTAGATTTGTATCCTCTTGGGTGTTTTTCAGATTATAATTGATTTGTATGCTTCAATTAATAACTCTCCCAACTGGTGTATTTTTTCCCCCCATGCCTTTCTGACTATCAAGTTGAGAGGTTTAAGGCAAGTCGTGTTTTGAGATCCCACAAAATAATTAGCGAGGGCAAGTTCTATTTAAACATGTCACATATTCAGTCGGCGAATCAGCAAAGCATGCCAGTATTAACTTGGTAATTGGCTTTCAGCATGCATACTGTCTGGTAGTACATAAACAAACTCTCCAGCCCAGGAGTGTTTTAATTTTATTTTTTCACCTAGTGATACAGGTTGTCCAAGGGAAAGGGTTGACCATTACAATAATGACCCTAATTTATTTTTTTAAATTATATCTTTAATTCTCCCTAAAAAATATTTTCTATGCCTAGTGCTTAGCTAACTCTGTTAGCCTGCAAAAATTGTTGTCATTTTTTGTATTGATTATACTTTGTCCTGCACAGATACAATTGAAGGCTGAGGAGATGAAACCAATCTCAAGCTTTTTCTCAAAGAAAGGAATTAGCAGTGAGGAGTCTAAACCCCAAATGACCAGTAATTATAGGGGCCCCATCCAAACTACTCAAGTAACAACCTTGAAAGAGGAACCAGAAACCCAAGGGAATGCGGACTACCAGTCATTTACTGATAAAAGTAACAAGGATACAAAATCTAATGTTTCTATGCTAACTTGTGAGGGTGCCACACATTTCCAGTCGAAACGAGACTATGAGAAGTTTTCTGCTGAAGAAAAGCCGTCTTTGTCTTTCGTTGTAACCGACAAACCTCAGGCTACTCCGGTGAGAAAGAAGGGAAACCTTGGAGGAGCAGGTGACAAACAACGAACACTCTTTTCTTACTTTGGAAAAGGTTGAGTCGTTGCTCTGGAGAGGCAAACATATATAGACATTTTGGCCTTTTCTTTTGGTTTAACTCGTGTTCAAAGATAGAGATGAAAGAGCGTGATGTCTGGAAGAAGGAAAAAGAATTGCTCTGATGTGTCTGAGGCGTGAGTTTTTGTAGAACCGTTAATTTCATCTTAACTGCTGATTGTAAAGAATCTTTTGTTGATTATCCACTGTTATAGATGCAGTTTGAGCTTGGATAGAAAATCTGTCAGATTTTGTTTGTGCTCGGCTTATGCTTTCATTTCATTTCTTCTCTTAACCATTGGAATAGATGTTTGTGCTATAGGCTTGTGCTTTCATTTTATTTCTTCCTGATCGAGTTGTTAATTGTATATATTTGATGACCCGTGACAGTATTAATCATAATAGCCAGAGTAACAACCATGATTATGTTATATTAAAATATGGTGATTAAGAATGAATCTAATCCTGTGTAGAGTGGGGGTTATGATTAAATGAGATGTGCTTTAGCCTTTTGTTCTCTACTCTACATAAAACTGAGCTTCTAGCATGGAATTTACTCACCAGTTATGTCATGTATTTGTAAATTTTTAATAATGGGGTGGGGAGGGATGGAGTGAGTTTCCTAAGCTAGGAAAATCTTACAACGCTTAATTATTAAATGAAAGGAGTCAACCGAGTCATTAGTGCTTGTCAGTATGATCTCATCTCTTGTTGTGTGTTTGTGCGTGCGAGTGTTAATGGGAGAAAGGCTGGGCTGGTTGAGTTTCATAATCATATTGATGAGTTAGTGGGGTTGTTCTCAAAGTGCTGCCAAAGAATCCAGCTAATAGTGATTGCACAGGGCAAATGTACCAACCAAAACCCTGTTCATGTACTTGAGTACCATGCCAAGTCTACACTATAGAATTGTGGAGGACTGCCAAGAAATTCAATTATAATGCATGCCTCCAACAGTACACTTATGAACAAATACACTGAAATTTGGACCTCTCAACGTTAAGACGTGCTAATTAATTCTGCCATTTTGTACAAATGGTGGATTGAAACAAGATTTCCCATGTGACACCTTTTTGGGACCACTTCTCCATGTGCAACTTGCAGTGCAAATTCAAACTTCAAATACCCAAAAATACCACAACATCATTTTTACTGAGCAATGCTTCAAGTTTCTCTTTTATCCAATGCTCGTTCATTCTTACTTAAAATTACGTGTAGTCGAGGTTTACTTACTTTCTTCCTAAGCAAGTAATTTTGCATTGAAAATTGTACTCTTTTCTCGGAATCATTCATTCGGTAAACATTTTTACTGTAATATGAAATGTTTATTGCTTGGTTGAGCTTTATGAACGATCGATGAAGCCAAAATTCAAATTGGGAAAGAATATGCAAATGACTGATACCAAAAATCAAACATTTTAGGAAGCCGGAAGGGGTATATATAGCAGCATTCTGAGTCCAAAAAGGGATCTATTTCAACTAATTTTGACACAGTTTAACTACTTGTACTAACAAATTAGTGTAAAACAAAGAAGAGAGACTGCCGACTGGCCTTTGTTTTTTACTCTCCTACATAATCTCACGTTTGAACTTACATTCACTAAGCTCAAATATTCTTATTACAAAATATTACCTATGGCAGATACATTTGTAGTGGTAAGCGCTGTTCATGGGGTCATTCCCCTCTACCGGAACTTGCTCAGCTCTACACTTGAACTTACACCCTCTGCACTCATTATAAGTGCAAGTTGGGGCTACTGAACCTATCATCAGCCTTCTTGCGTTGTCGTGTGTCCATCCTTTGCTACTTTCCTATAAGCTCCAAAAATATAATGAGTAAACAAAGTTATGTTTTTTTTAAAAAAAATAATAATTAATATAATCACTGATATAGTAAGACTGAGATTGGCCTAAAATTCCACCAAAAAAAAAAAAAAAAAAATAACCTTTTTTATTTCTCACCTGCAATTCTTGTGTTTCTGATGCAGAAATACGATAGACCCTCTGAGGATAAGGTTTTACTATTTGAATTCTGGATCCTGAAACACCAAAATGATGATAAGAAAATATTATACCATAAGATGACTAACATAACACTATGCAAAAGAAAAAACTAAGATAACTTTAACGAAAATCCTAAACATGGAATATTATAACTACTTTAATGAGAATATATACATATGGTATGGCATTTAATTTTGAAACAAATGAACGTGGAAGGAAAAAGATGGAAGAACAACTGTACAAGTATGACCTTGTATCACTTGTGCTGCCCAAATGAAGCTGAAGAATAGCAAGAGTAAGTTGGTTTTTTTAATGTTGGCCATTTCTGGCCTTTGGTATTGTGATAAGTTTGAAGGATAATTCAAGTGTTGAAAGGATATAAACTAACAAACAATTCAAGAGAGGGCGAGGGGGGGAGAAAGTGAAGGGGGTTTTGTGGTCAAGTAATGACCACAAGAGATAGACTACTGTCAATATATGCACCAGTCCTCAGATCAGACAAAGCCTACCAAAGAGGTCCCCAACTGCTAAATCTCATAACTTATGGGATCATTCCATTTCTTCCCTAAAATTACGAAACTGCCCCTTGGATTTTTGTAATTTCATGGACAACCTCTGGTTTTTGTAGAATTTTTCAAGGGATACTATTGGTGTCCCAAATTGGCAGAGATTCTCACCCCAACAACAAACAGCATCGAGAAGAATGAATGATAAGAGTAGTCTTAGAAGAACGTACGTGGAAACCATGTAAAAGGCAAACAGTTTCACCCATGCACTAACATATATATGGTCAATCAGCCTTCATGCAGTTCAATATTGTCTACTTACTTACTGTCTGTCTGTCGAGATTTTCGATCATCCAATAACCAAATAAACAAAATCCAGGGACACGGTAATTAATTGTCTTTTTGCCCACTTGTGTTGGGTTAAATAGAGAGGAGATCGATCTTACTCATTTGGGAAGAGTGCCCGGCCAGGATTCTCATTTCTTACTATGTTTTAATTCATAGGATAAATATGCATGTTTATATAGCTAGATGCCTAGATATATGATTATTCTTCTTTGTTGGAATCATGGATTTTGCTAAGAAACAAGTTACTATATCTAGTGTTACAGTGGCTAAACTAACAGATCTTCAATGAACGTACAAAATTGGACACTTTTGTAGAAGAAGTAAAAATTGAAAGGCCAGTTAACTTGTTCGATAGATATAGAATCTGAACAATTTCATATTCCATCAAGAAGGAATTAGCATGCACAGACTTGGAGCAGCCAGCTGTACAGAATATGTACTTGTTATTTAGAAATGACATTGAACTGATTGTTAATTCTGAAATTGGCCTTTAATTTTATTTTTAAATGATCATGATATATATATATATATATATATATATATATATATATATATGTTTTTAATGGAAAACATAATAGGAGTACATGTATAAGTCTAAAACATAGAATTATACTGAAAAATAATATACTAGTATTAAAATGTATTCCACTTCCATAAAGCATACTAAAATACTGCGACCAAATCATAAGGATAAAATAAATTGATCAGTTTATATGGGCATGATGAGAAATAACATTTACTAGTATAATTGATGGTTGTTGTATTGAATTTATCATTTGGAGTGAGAAATTCGTATTGTCATTCGGGTAAGGGTGCGTATTCGGTGATCTGCTGGTTGTGGACAATGGAGTTGTGCCCTTCAGTGTAGTAGGTGTTTGTGTATAGTATAGAAAGACTAAATATCAATCAATAATAAAAAAGTGAGTGTGTGTCATATGATATGAGCTTTTTTTTTTGGAATAATATTAGAGACACAAACTATTCTACAAATATTTTACAAACTGTTGATGTGGCATACTCCACCTCAGCCTATTGTGTAGGGCCGAAAACTATATTGAAGTAATTTGTTGATCAATATGCTGAAGTGGAGTATGTCACATAAATAATTTATAAAATAGTTTATGTATGTGGCATCACTCTTCTGTTCGTAGGTAGTGGGACATGTCTTTTTGGCACATCCAATCCAATCTATCTTTTGGTGGATGGTGATAGTTAAGGGATTAACCCATTTTGGTAAGGCGGGCTAGGAGCTGCTTGTAGTCCAAGATTGGACCTGGGGCTGGTACACGATCACCCCAAGGCCCAATCACATAAGTGGTCCCTCCCTCCTTCAATTGAAATGAGATAGGGTTCTTTACAGAAATATATAATAATTAAAAAGTAATTACACCATTAGTAATTTAGTGTATCAATAAAATAATTATAAAAAGAGTGTAATTAGGACTCATATTATAAAAACAGTACAATTCACATTAATAAGAAAACCTAAAATCAAGGAGAACCATAATTAATAATTCAAATTCAAATATTTGGGATCTAACAACAAAAATAAATTCAAATTCAAAATAATATTTCAAATTCAAATATTCAAATTCAAATCTTCATCTCCCTCACATACACTTTGAAATAATAATTAACAAATAAGTAAATAAAATATCTGTATGTAGAAATTAGGTTCTGTTTTAGTTTTTACTTTTTTAGTTCTCTCTTCCCGCCGGCTTCTCTTCCGCTACTCTGCCGCTACACCGCCACGAATCTCGGTTGTCTAAAGTGCCAATGAGAAGAAGATTCGCCCTACAAAAAGTTTAAAAATAAATATATATAACTTTTACTGTTCTGAAATTTTTGTTATGACTGTTTTGTTACTCATAAGTACTAAAATGGTTACTTTTGTATGAATGGTTGGCTACCAACTGCATCACATTCAAACGAAACTGATAACTTAATAAAACTGAATTGGTTACCTTGGTCTGAATGTTTGGCTACCAATTGCATTATGAAAAAACTGCATGTGTGGATGTGAATTGTTTACCTTGGTATGGATGTTTTGTTACTTTGGTATAAAGGTTTGCTTACCTTGATCTGAATGTTTGGTTACCAACTGCACTAAGAAAAAATTTAAAGTGTGGATGTTGATTGATTACTTTGATATGACAGTTTGGTTACATTGGTATGAAGGTTTGGTTATCATCACTCAGTATTTGAAGGAACACATTGAACCCGTCAGAATGGGCTTTCTCAATCTTATCAAACAAAATAACTACATATGGCCTCCTACGGACAGTTTCTGTCAACTGACCCCCTTCGTCATACCCAACGTACATAACCATCATTGGGAACTGGTCCAACAACAAGTGCTGCATCATCACTTCCATTGGTAGTTTCGATCTCATCCAAAGGCCCCTCCGGCGGTATGGATGATGTGGCATGCTCCGCAGCAGTCGTGGCAGCGGCAGAAGCCATTCCGACGACGGCGAAGAAGATGAGGCAACACAAGCATATGTGGCAATTTCTAACACAAACTTACCTCAACCTCCTTCCCAACTCCAGAACTCCATGGATGGTCCTGTTGCTATTCTTTGGGACATTGAGAACTACCCTATTCCAAGTGATGTTCGCCCAGAAGATGTTGCTAGTAACATCAGAATGGCATTGCGGGTCCATCCTATAATTCAGGGAGCTGTGACAACTATTGATGGCATCAGGTCCATGTTTGGGTTGGGCACTCAAATATTATGGAAGATGAATTTATTAATTGGAAGATGAGAGATGGAATCCTAATTGCATACTAATTCCTTAAATTAAGGAATCTTAATTGCACTAATTATGTAAATAAAACTTTAAATACATTAATTGTGTAAATATTTTATGAGTGCACTATTGTTGTAATTATTTTTAAAAATGTAATAGAATATGTAATTGTACCAATGAGATATGCATATTAAAGTTTAACTTGACTTGGACTATAATGGGCTACTCGTCTAATAATTGGATTTGTAAGTTTTTGGGTCCAAACACTTGCAATAGCAAGTAAAAAGTTCACCCAAGCCCATTTTTTTATTAATGCCTTGAAAATACCTAAAATTGTTTGTTTAAGCTGAATTGACTGTTAGAGAAGCAAACAATTTTGGAAAGCCGTTGGACTCCCGCGAGAATACCCAACCCTTGAAGAATACCAAACCCCCAGACATAACATATATCCCTTCCATCTCTCTCTCTCTCTCCTTGTTGGTTCAGATGGCTCAAACAAGCAAACAATCCCATTCCTATTCCTTCACCCTCAAACTTCCATACATTCACCCTCTTCTCATCAATCCTCCGTTTCCCTCCCAAAGAAAAGCATCCTTAGTCTGCTATAATAAAAACCAAATTCCCGCCCACATTAATCACCCAACACTTGTACTTAATCTCTTAATTTCTTCTACCTGCTATTCGTTTTTTAACCAAAAATATGGCATCTGACCAACAAGAACAAGCTGTGCCTAAAATGCCAGTGACCCTTTCAAAATACTCCAACAGGGTAATCTTGAAAACCATTTTGAATCGCCGCGATAATGGGCTGGGTTTGGTTGGTGACAGAGTTGTCATCGGAGGCTGGGTTAAGTCCTCCAAGGAACTAAGAAAAGAGCCCCTTCAGACTTCAGATAATGTGGCTGCGCAAGATGCTCCACAAGGTGTGACATGTTCGGAAGTTATTCAATCCCGCATACCATTTTTTAGACAAATTATCAAAGTTTTTGGGGGACATACTTACGGTGTTCGCGATAAGTTGACTTCCATTACCCCTAAACCCCCAACACCTTCAGTTTCAATCTTGCAACTCAGTGATGGTTCTTGTGTGCCAAGTCTTCAGGTACAATCTCGATATCTTTTTTTCAAGGCATATATGTATATATGACTAAATTTAGAAGCAACCCATTAAATGTTTGGACATTTTATATGGGACTAATATTCAAATTGGTTGATTGGTTAATATTGTGCTCAAGATTTTAGTGGAGTCATCTATAGTTTCTCCAAGCCAGATCATGCCTACCGGAACTTGTATACTGGCTGAGGGCATATTGCAGCAGCCATCAGTGCAAGAAAAAAACATTATTGAGCTCAAAGCAGAGAAAATTCTACATGTAGGGATAGTAGATCAAAATACATATCCGTTATCAAAGAAGCGTATACCTTTGGATTCATTGAGGGATTGCGCGCATTTTAGACCTAGAACTACTACGGTAATTCCATTAACCTCTTGCAGTTTCACATCTCTTTTTATCTGTCTACATAAGCACTTTTGTGTGATAATCCAACTGCCTTCGTTTATCAAAACTCAACAGGAGTAACCAAATTTTGTGACACGTGACATTGTCCCTTTCTGCAGCTCAAATTCTTGAATAATATGAAACTATATATAAGCTATTTAATTCCCTCTCCTGCTATAAAAATTGGATATTTTTACGTACCTTTTTTTATTGAAATGTTGAATGTTATGCAGGTGGCATCGGTTATGAGAATCCGTAATGCACTGACTCATGCAACTCACACCTTCTTCCAGAACCAAGGATTCCTCTGTGTGCAGGTGCCTGTTATTACCACAACAGATTGTGAAGGATGTAGTGAGACATTTCGAGTGACAACCCTTTTGGGACAGAAACCAATGAAGGAGAAACCCATTACGGATGATACGGCAGGCGTTAGCCTTGAATCTGTCAGGGCTTCTATTGCAGAGAAAAGTAAACAAGTTGAAGAATTTAAAAGGACTGGTAGCAATAAGGAAGCTTTGGTTGCTGCACTTCAAGATCTCCATAAAACAAATGAACTGGCACTACAATTGGAAGCAAGAGAGAAATCAAAGTCTGATCATACTTATGTTAAGGCCGATACATTTAAGTTCTCTGACGATTTCTTTTCTCAACAAACTTATTTAACTGTTTCTGGCCGTCTTCATTTGGAGAGCTATGCATGTGCACTTGGAAATGTTTACTCATTCGGGCCTAGATTTCGTGCAGAAAAATCAGACTCCAAAAAGTTCTTAGCGGAGATGTCTATGGTCGAGTTAGAAATGGCCTTCTCTCAATTAGAGGTACTGTTTTCCATCAAAGATATTTCTTTTTTGTTCTTTTAGTAATATGTCACGAAATGGCCATTGATATTGTATTTCTGTGTTGCAATTACTATGTGTGGAATTGCCAGGATGCCATGAATTGTGCAGATGACCTTTTGAAGTTCCTTTCTACATGGGTTTTGGAACATTGTTTCGGAGATCTTGCCTTTGCTTCAAAACGAATCGACAATACCATTGTGGATCGCCTTCAATTACTGACCTCAGGTTCATTTGTAAAGATCTCCTATGCAGAAGCTGTGGATGTTCTGAAGCAGGTGATATTGTAAAGGAAATGAATAACACTTTCATCATTTTCTTCCTCGGACTCCTTCCAAATTTTCAGTGGACATCCACACAAATTTTGCATACTTGTCTCATGTATATAGCTTTTATTGTTTCCAATCAGGTCACGGAGAAGAAATTTGGTGTAAATATTGAGAAGGGTACTCCTTTAAGTGAAGAGCATGAATGGTATGAACAACCTAACAGTTATAATCTGTAATGTAGATACATTTAAAGTATAAGGTCAGATTATAATCACATCTTTTGTTGATGGCAGTTATTTGGCTGATGAAATCTACAAAAGGCCAGTGATAATATACAATTACCCAAAAGACCTTAAGCCGTTTTATGTGCGCCTGAATGATGATGGCAAAACAGTTGCAGCATTCGATGTGGTTGTACCAAAGGTAAGCTTGAACCACTCTACTCTAAACTGCAGTTTTGATGATTATTGAACTAAAGGGCATATATTTGCAGGTGGGGGCTCTGATTAGAGGTAGCCAAAATGAGGAACGCTTGAATATGTTAAATTCAAGGTAATGAATATTAAAAGTAATATTTTCTGTTCATCTTGTTTGCAACTTAAATGGTGAATCTGGGTGCAGTCTTGTGGCATGAAGTTGTTACATATTTCTAACAGAAAGAGCTAGCAAAAAGTTTACATATTTTAACTGATTTCGTGTTAAAAATTGCAGGATCAAGGAATTGAGCCTGCCAAAGGACCAGTATCAATGGTACTTGGATCTTCGCAGGCATGGAACAGCCAAACACACTGGCTTTAGTCTCGTATTCGACCTCCTGGTTCTCTATGCCACAGGCCTCAATGATGTCAGAGATGCTGTCCCTTTTCCCCGAAGTTGTGGCAAAGCCTATAACTGAATAAGTTTCTAGCAAAAATATCACTTGATGATAATATTTGCGGTTGACGGTGTATATTTGCTTCAAATGCATACTTGTAAATACTCAACAAAGTATATTGTCAAAATTAAAGCGAAATAATAGAGAAATTTCAGCATTATTTTGAGATTGAAATTACATGGCTTGACAGATTAATTAAGGCTTAGAAATTACAGATACATAATAAGCTGTTGAAGCATTTGCCAAGGAATTCTGCGATTCAAGAGGAAAGTAAAAAGGATATAGTTCATACCGGACATAACAACTGCTATATAGAACTCGACAGCCCTTTTTGTTGTCACAAAAATTTTCGAAGTTGGCAATGGCAATGGCCAGGCACTGAGCGCAGTCGAGCTGCGACAAGTCCCTTGTGCACTGCACCAAGGCATAAAGTGTCACAAATTGTGACACTTTAGAATCTCCTTTTCCAAGCCCTTTATTACTAGGAAGTTTAGCCTCTGAACTTATCTTATCAATCAAAGCACCTAGTTTTTCCTTAAAATCTTCAGGATCTGTTACATTCTCAACGTTGGCAAATAAAGTTACAATGCTCGTGTCAACTTCACCGCGAAAATCCCGTGTATCATACCTTAGGAAGCAATACTCGTACCAAATCCTGGCATCGGCTTGGTTTGGACAACGTTTACGGATTTCTTTGGCTGCATCTTGAATGCAATCCGAGCAGTCTTTGCTGCTCACATCTCCTCTGCATTGTGCTAGCCCGTAGACTTGGTTTTCAGCTTTGCCCAAGGAAGTAGCACTAAAGCCATTTTTGACGGTGGTTTGAACAAGTTCAGCCAACAAGCTATTTATATTTGCTAATACTCTTGAGCTACTTATATTTGTGTCTTTATTGCAAAACTCGCCAGTGGGATCAGCAGATTCTGAATTACTGCAAATACAAAGAAACAATAAGAGAGTAAGATGGTATAACAAATCCATGTTTCCCTGCATTCTTCTTGAACTATGTTGTCTTATATAACTTAATTTTTGATACTCCCTGTTCCAAAAAAAAGAGTAGCATTTTATGACGCGCAAAGAGAGGACGGAAGGACCATTGCCCATTTTATTGACTGATTGGCACCTTGACCCACCAGCCACAATGTTGGAATTGACTATAGGGTGAAAATGGGAATTGCTTCTGGAAGAGCATGATCTTCTTGGTCTAGAACCAAAACATGGAATAAAAATGGGAATTGCTTGCGGAAGCAGGGCCATAAAAGGGATATTTTCGAATACACATATATCCATGTGTATCTTAAATTAAATTTTAATATTTATATTTGTATTTTTATCCGACGGATAATATTTAAATATGAATTCGTTTTGTACAATATAATATAGATAACATAACAAATATCCGCATATTTGTATTCGTATCTTCATTAGTTCAAAATAAAATTTTAAAAGTTCAACTTTTTTTAATTCTTACACAATGTTAAATTAATAACAATAAAAATATTTACTTAATCAACTAATAATTAGAAATGATGTATAACTAACTAAATAAAATAATAAAACTATATATAATATTCATATAAATTTATTTTTCATATCATATATTACAAAATAGTCATAAAATTTTATGTATAATCAATTAATGTTAATATTTTCATATATTTGATGTCAATATTAAATGAGAGATTTATACATGTATATGTATATATAAATATAAATCTATATATATGGAGGTGCACAGTCGTGTAACTTTTAAAGTTATACGGTTTATTAAAAGTTATACGGTTTACTATCGTAGAGTAGGCACTTCATGATTTGAGAATTCAGTCTACATTCGACGGTGTAGATGAACTGCTCTACGATAGTAGAGTGAATTCACTCTACTATTGTGGACTACTCTACGATAATAGAGTGAATACACTCTACTATTGTAGACCGCGTAATTTTAAAATTTACATAGTTGTACACATCTATTTTTACCTATATGAATTGATTTTAGGAATTTAACTATTAACAAATACGAATAATATTTGATTTAACACAGAAGTTTATCCGTTTTAATGCCAATATAGGGGCGAATTTTCAGACTCCATTTATGTGTGGAGAGCAGGAGTAGGAGTAGGAGTAGGAGTAGGAGGGACTCATAGTCATAGCTAGATTAAAGAGGTAAGACCATTTAGAGAAAGGGTATCACAAAGTCTTGAGCGAGCAATACTTTCAAAATGTTTTGAAAAATGATAACAAAAATAATTGTAAATTTTTGTTAGGAATAAACATATTCAAAATTTAATTTATGGTATCATTATATCTAATCGTAATAAAAAAACATAATATTTCATCGCAAGTTATTACAAAACTGAAATGTTTTTTTTAGAGACTGACTGAGGCAGCGTCTGTTCCTTTCATGAATCATTTTGTCTTTATTGCTCAAGTCTTCTTATACGGGACGGGACGGGACGGGACGGGACGGGACCATTAAATATAGTTAGTGGTTGACGGTATCTCAAACTCACTTTGGAACATTTTTCACCAAGACCAGCCCCACTCCGATCAAAAGTATTAAGATTTTAATTTATTCTATTTTATAGCTTTAATTTTAATATGAGTCGTAATTCAATTTCATTATTAATTTGTACGATGTATAAATCATTCTCAACTTACATACCATCACATGGTGATAATTTTATTTTTAATCGCTGTAATAGATAGTGTTAACGCCAAGATCTTCTCCCACGTCCCAATCACGTAAGACGCTATGATCCTGCACAGTTCAACAAGTCAACACCAAAAGCTTGACGGCCTGACCGTCGGGGGATAGCTCCGGCGTGAGAGTCAGTACAGGCGATCACAAGGTTAACAATGGAGAAAAATATTGACTAGTGTCTGAGTGAATGTGAATCAAGATAATATTGTGTGTAGTGTTTTGTTACTTCTTTTTCTTTTGTGATCCTTGCCCCATACGTTCCCAAGACCTGGTTTACTGTGCCACCCACTATCTCCTGACACCCCCTCTCCACCCCGGTCATCTCAGCCGAAAGTGTACAGCTTATTTTCCTACCTGCTACCACTGTTACCTCCCGCCGGCAATCGGAGTCCCATCCTCATTAATGCCATGCAGAAAGGTGGCAGACATAACAGTCAACTGCTGTCTTTTGTGATGATTACCGGTCAAAGATAGGATAAGTAACACCTTACGTAATGGGCCGATCCAATGACTAAGCCCAATAGTGTAGTCAAGTAGCGGGGCCCAATTCATTTGACCCAACATGACCAAAGTGACATAGCCCAAAGGACAAGCCCATTCGGCCTGACCCAGTATGAAAAGTATTATGGCCCAACATTGCCCCCCAGTCTTTTATTAAACAGGACGTTTAATGGAAGACTGTAAATAGTGCGAGTCCATAGTGAAAAAGGGATCCAACAAGCGCCGGCCCACCTTGGATAACCCATTAAAACTAAAATCGGACGTTACCCCTTCCTCTCCCACATCATTACCTCCAATTAATGCGCCGTCCTCGGTTCTCGTGCAATATTTGAAAAGACCGCTATAAAAGCCTTTTTTTCCCAATTCTGACGACTTTACCAGCTTAATTTAAATTTGATATACAGTGTTTTCTCCTTCTCTCCGATTTCTTTCTCTCCTGCAAGATCTCAGTAGCAATGGCGGCCCAAGATTCTGACAACTCCACCCCTATTCTTGCTGTTCCGATTTCCATCACTCCTCCTATCCACAACCCTACTGAGTCAATTCGAAACCCCAACCCCCAAATCATGGCTAACCCTACTGGGACCCCTTCAAACCCCCTACCTAACCCCTCCGAGTTTTTTGAGAGTGAAGAACAATATCCTCACGCCAATATCCCCTCCATCATTACCGAAATCGAGCTGCGTGCCATCAGGAGTCGGTATCAGATTCCGGACACCCACCTGGTGAGGGCTCCGGAACCGCACGAACGGATGTACCAACGGCCGGATGGGTGGACTGCCGTACCGGTAACTGTTCTAGATAAGGGAGTTAGATTCCCTCTTCACTCCTTCCTCGTTACTCTCCTGGGATTTATCGGAGTGGGATTCGCCCAACTGGTGTCGAATTCATACATCCACATCCTGGCCTTCATAGCATTCTGTTATGAGTTGGGAATACCCCCAACAGTGGATTCTTTTTTCACTCTCTTCTCTGCTGGGAAGTCTCGGGAACGAGGCTTCAAAATGCTGAGCAAACAGTCCCCCAAGCCCAACGCCAAGTTCGAGAAGCGACCGTTGATGGATACTCCTTCGAGCAACAAGGGGTGGCACAGAGAATGGTTCTTCGTGAAGGGGCCTGAAATCCCGTCTATCCCGGAATGGACCACTTCCGAGCGGATTTCTGCAGACTTCGGGGACATTCCAGAGGAGCGCGTGAAAGAAATGGCGAGCATTCTCGAGAGGATTCCCCTGAAGGAGTGGAGCTTCGGGCTCTTGAGCAAACAAGCATGGTTATATGACCATAAACTATCTTTGATAAAACCAACATCGATCGACCAAAGGGAATTGGATAAATTCCTTTCGGGCAAATCATCATCATCCCCCACCGACATCCCACAGGAAGAACTTCCGGCTTCGGAAGCCCATGACGCGGAAGTCTTCCATGGATCAGAACCTGCGGAGGAACCTAGCCGACCTCGACAGAAGAAGAGGGCAGTTCGGAAAGTCCGGTCAAATCCTCAAGGATCTCAATCAGCTTCTGCAGCGAGTTTGATTGACATGCCTGCGAACGAGCGAATGCAAGCTCTTCGGATTAAAAAGAGGAAGACCAAGGTGACTCCTCTGTCCGCCGATGAGCTTCGGGTTCCTCCTCCTGCAGCCGATCCGCCTATCATTATTCTTGTGGAGATTCACGTTTCTGAAGACGAGCTCGAAAACCCAATCGAGTCTCCACTTCTGTCTCATAAAAGGAAACAACCTTCGGAGGATCAACCACCACCGCTCCCCGAGCCATCAGTGCCTTCTCCGATAAGATCTTCCCCCTCCGCCTTCAGGCGAGAAGCCGCATCTTCTCCCACTGTGTGGCCGGAGTTCAATGCCAACTTCCCCTTTCAGCTGTTCGACTCCTTTGTTCCGGTTCGGAAACAGCTCGATTAGGGATTTGATCGAAGAAGGCATGAGCTATCAGGCTAAGGTTAGTTTATTCAATTAAAATATTTAGGAATCATCTGTTTCTTCTACTAATTCACTTTAAATGTCTGTAGGCAAATGCTGTCTTCGGGAGACTTCTTCCCCGATACAAAGAGTCCGAAGCCGAAGAAGATGCAGCCAGGCGAGAGAAGGCTACTCTGGCGTCGGCTCTGGAGAGAGAGAGAAGGGCTCACGGTACCACTCTCTTTAATAAAGAATGCCTTTAGAAGGACGTAAATAAGTTGAAAGAATAGCTGGAGACAGCCGAGGCCACCCACCAAATAATCGTTACTACGAACATAGACCTGGTTCGTCGAAACGAGGTCCTTGTTGGGAAGAACGAGACGATGGTGAAGACCAATAAAAGCCTGGCGGTACAAGTACATGATCTTGAAGCCAGGGATTTGAGACATCTGAAGGAGCGAGCAAAACTCGAAGAGGAGCTCCGTGAACTTCGGGCTTTGAGAGATTTGGGTCCTCCTCTAACCGGAGATCTTCGGAGGGAAGTTCAACAAGAATACCGAAAATCTGCCGAGTTGAACGAGGAGATCGTCCAAATGTTCTCGGATGGATACGACGAATGCCGAAGCAAAGACAAGGCAAGACTTGTCGCTGCCAAGGTTGACCCGACCATCCTGGATTCTTCGGAAGACGAAGCCGATCCCTGAAGATGATTCTCTTATCCCTTAGCTGTTAGGATTCTTGTAAAGCTTCTATCATTTTGTAAATAGCATTATGTAAATAAAATATCAGCATTATTCCTTATGACTTCGGTGTATTTACTGTTTATCAACACTTCAAGAACGATTCAATCTTAAAAAATGTACAAGCTCCTTCATGGACTTAACTTAAACTGTTAATCAACAACTAGGCAAGTTGTATAACAGATAAGATGAAGTTAAAGAATATGGCATTCCGAACTCAACACTTGGAAAAATTTAGGCAATAATAACAAAGTAAAGGAATACTTATTCGTTACCAAAGTGTGAGGTAGATGCCGTGAGGGGCCTGACGAAGTCTGAATGACGACACTTGCCTACCCCGAAGGGCCTGACAAGGTCTAAAGATCAACAATTGCCTACCACGCAGGGCCTGACAATGTCTTAAGGATGACGCTTGCCTACCACGAAGGGCCTGACAAGGTCTTAAGGAACACCTGCCGATGTGGCTACCATCGTATGGTCAGCGAGTCCACCCGAACCTCCTTACACCAATGACGTTCGCCTACCACGCAGGGCCTGACGAAGTCATAAGGACCACCTGCCAATGAGGCTACCATCGAATGGTCAGCGAGTCCGCCCGAACCTCCTTACACCAATGACGTTCGCCTACCACGCAGGGCCTGACAAAGTCATAAGGATCGACAATTGCCTACCACGAAGGGCCTGACAACGTCTTAAGGATGACACTTGCCTACCACGAAAGGCCTGACAAGCTCACAAGGACCTCCTGCCGATGAGGCTACCATCGAATGGTCAGCGAGTCCGCCCGAATCTCCTTACTCCGATGACATTAACAGCAACGAAGACAAGATTTGCTTGAAAAGAAAGGAATTTTTACTGATGATGACTTGAAACCATTTACAGACTTCCGGTGTACTGACATTGTAGCTACTGAAAATACTTTCGAAGCCTGCCTGCATGCCAAGTATTTTTGATCTCTGATCCTTCCAAGGCTCTCAACCGATAAGTCCCCGGCTTCGGTACTTCTATGACTTCATACGGCCCTTCCCAATTCGGCATCAGCTTTCCTAAATTCTGGGGTGTAGATGCTTCGACTTCTCTGAGAACGAAATCCCCTACTTCGAACCTGCGAAGCTTTACCCCTTTATTATAATGCTTAGCCACTCTTCGCTGATAGGCTGCAAGTTTGACCAAGGCTGTTTCTCTGACTTCTTCAAGTAAATCAAGATTGACTTTCAGCCCTTCATCATTGTATATTTCTCTGAACTGACTAACTCGAAGACTTGGAGATCCAATTTCAACTGGGACTAAGGCATCAGTACCGTAGGCCAGTCTGAAAGGTGAATCCTCCGTTGTGGTCCTCAGAGTAGTCCGATAAGCCCATAACACGCTAAGCAGCTCTTCTGGCCATCTTCCTTTAGCTTCGTCCAATCTGCGCTTAATTCCGTTCAGCAACGTTCTGTTGGTCACTTTGACTTGTCCATTAGACTGAGGATGAGCTACCGAAGTCCTTCTGTGTTGGACCCCCAGTTCTTTCAAAAACGCTTCGAATTTCGATCCCACGAACTGACGTCCATTGTCTGAAATCACCACCTTAGGAATTCCGAACCGAAATACTACTGACTCCTTGATGAACTTTAAGCATTCCTGTTCTGTTATTAACCTAAGTGGTTTCGCTTCTACCCACTTGGTCATGTAGTCGATGGCAACTATAACAAAACTGACCTGACCTTTTGCCTTCGGTAGCGGACCTAGTATATCAACCCCCCAGACAGCGAAGGGTATGGGAGATAAGATCGAGTATAACTCTTCTGGTGGCTGATGTGGGATCGGACTGTTGAGCTGACACTTCTCGCACTTCTTGACGTATTCAGTCGCTTCCTTGAAGATGGTAGGCCAGTAGTATCCCTGACGAAGTACTTTGTAGGCTAATGACTTAGTAGCCATATGGTCGCCGCAGATGCCCTCGTGAACTTCCCGAAGAGCATAATCAGCTTCGGACGGAGTCAAACACTTTAGCAGTGGAGACGAGAAGGCCCTTCGGAACAGATCCCCATCTATCAGAACGAAATTAGCACTCTTGTACTTGATTTTCTTGGCCAGCATCTGATCCGAAGGTAGAACGCCATCTGCCAGGTACTCCAGGTATGGGGTCAACTAGCAGTTGGTACGGTCAACGCACATTACCGATTCATGATGAACACTAGGATGTTGCAAAATTTCCAAGTAAATCGATCCATCAAAAACATTAACATCCGTAGTGGCTAATTTGGAGAGTGCATCGGCAATGGAATTGCCATCACGTTCGACCCCCTGAAATTCATAGAATTGGAAATACTGAAGCCGTTCTTTCAATTCCGCCAAATACTTGATCATTCGATGACCTCGGGCTTCGTATTCCCCGGAGACTTGTTTAACGACTAATTGAGAGTCGATGAAGATAATTATTCTTTGCACTTTGAGACTCTTAGCTAGTCGCAAACCTGCCAACACTGCCTCGTACTCTGCTTCGTTGTTCGTCGCTTTAAACTGGAATATGATGGTCTGCTGCACCTTGAATCCCTCCGGGCTGGTCAGAATAATCCCTGCTCCGCTGACGTCTGCGGTAGAAGACCCATCTGCATACAACGTCCATGAACTCTGCTTCTGCTGAAGAACCACAACTATGCTGTCAGATCCTCCCGCTTCTGCTACAGCTTCATCAGCTTCGGAAAACGAACATTCGACCACAAAATCAGCCAAGGCCTGCCCCTTGATGGCAGTTCGGGGATGATATTCAACGAAGAACTAAGATAGCTCCATTGTCCATGCAGCTAATCTCCCCGATACCTCAGGTTTGCCCAATATTTTCTTCAAAGGCTGATCTGTGTATACTATTACCAACCTACCCTGGAAGTATTGTCTAAGCTTTCTACTAGCAGTTATTAAAGCAAAAGCAAACTTTTCAATATTTGGGTACCTTGTTTCGGCATCCCGAAGGACATTGTAAGACCCCGAATTTTATGAAATAAAAGTATTCAATTTTTCTTATAATTACTATTCAGTAAATGGTTAAATTGATAAAAGTTTAAAGTTATGGGTGAAATATGAATTTTTTTCAAAATAAGCAAGTGGTTATAAAATAATCATTGTTGTCGGAGAATATTCGTTTGGTCGTGGAATATTCTTTCTGTCGGGGAATATTCGTACGACGGCGCAGCTATTTGTGGGCCCCATAACGAATAACTGTCGGGTGAAGAAAACGACAAATTTGAGTTTTTACAAATAACTGCGTAGTTGTTACCGTTAACACTGTTAGAATACCCGGTGGTTAAAATACAGTAATACGCGTTATTGCACAGTAGCACACGGTATTGCATAGTATTTTTAAAATTATTGATCCTTACGTAAGAAGGCACTACTCAATAATTGTTACAGTAATTACTGTTCAATATTTTATTTTATTGATTCAATAATTGCTACGTTGAAATTTTATATTATTGTTGTTCAATAATTGTCACTGCACAGTATTTTCCATTATCAGATCAATAATTCATATTATTTGAATAATATTATTAGATAACATTATTGGCAATGTCTAGAAAGTTCTATCTAAGGAGAGGTTTGGTCACCTAATTGCGCGCCAGTAAGGAAAAATTCTTATTGGAAAGCCCCCTCTTTCCTGGGAACGGTCTGGTTGTCATAAATGTGATTCTGTAATATTATTTGTGAATAATTAATTATTGATTCATATGATAAGAAAATATTTATTTTATGTGGATATAAACGAGGGATATATTTTTGTGGTTAAAAATGAAGGAGTTAATGTTAAGGTTTTTATCCGTATTTTGTCGGAATGGAGGTATTAAAAATCAGGATTTTTGAGATATTTTGCGGGGGTTATAATTTTTAATCCGACCGTTGGATCGTGGTAATTTTTGGATATGTTATACATATATAAGTTGAGTATATGCCCACAAATTTTGAACCGTTAAAAATGAACGTATGATTTATTATGAATTTTACAAGATGACTGGTTCAGAAATTGTTGAATTTTCGGAGTTTATCATTTTGATGGAAAATTCTAGAATTGATGGGCCCCACTTGTGGTTGGTAAAGAAATGTGCTGAATTATATTTCAAATGTGGTGGGTGGGAATAGTAGCAGGTAAAGCCATCAGGTTGCAGGTCAAGCCTACTAAAATTTTCCTATAAATAGAGGGCTAAGTTAGAATTGAAAATCACACCAAAAACATAAGCTTTCTCTCTTTCTCTCTCTATATTATGAAGCATATTTTGTGAGTTTTTAGATACTTTGAGAGTTGATATTCAGTGCAAGGTTCCTTCGGCTTTACATTCCGGTCAGAAATACTGCTCTTTTGAGGTAAGGGATAGTAAGGGATTTTAAGGGTTGTTATATTTTTCAGTTTCGTAATTTTTTTGACCTTCACAAATTTTGGAAAAATTTAAAATGATATTTTGATGAGTTTTCTTGATTGTGTCCAAAAATGGTGATTTTTGGATGTATAGATTGAGAGTTATGAATTTTATGAGAAAAGACTATTTTAAAAGTAACTGCTTATAACTTCTTGTGGTTAACTCCAAAATTGATGAAATTTTTATTGGGAGTACATGTATATGATAGGAGTATACTCTGTGAATTTCGGAATTTTTGGACAAAAGTATAATTTTTGATAAATGTCTAAATATTCGGCTGTTTTGGCCATATGAAAAATAGTAAATGACTTTTAAAAATTCTGAGAAAAATATATGTTCACTATGGGACTATATTATGCTAAATCTCAGAAAAGAAATATTTTTGGAACTGATTTGGTATTTTTCATGAAAATAGTCTAGTTATGAGTAAATGAATTAAATATGTTTTGTGAAGTAAGAAAATTAGAAAATAGGATTCTATGACTTTGAGAATTCTATATGAGGTATATGTAGATTTTTTATGAGGGTTTTGATTATTGGTGATAAAATCTTATGAGTTTGGTATTTTAGAATGATTAAATACATTATTTAGTAAAGTGTAAACAATTTAAATAAATTATTTATAAGCTTAAGAAATATTATTCTTTCAATATCATTATACCGAAATATTGGTATATATTTTATTGTGGAATTTCTACCTTTTTGTGTCGAGTTTACTATTCATGAGTTAATATTCATGAGTTACTATTCACGAGTTACTATTCTCTTTTTCTGACCAAATTATAGTTGGTTTATGAATATTACTCTTGAGATTAAATCTATATGTTGATTATATTGATTTTATTATCATATATAACATTTTTATAACCCTAATGATGATATTTCTCTTTGACTTGAGTGTAAAGATGGGTAAATTTTTGGTATGATCATGACTATGGGTTCTCTTTTGTGACGCCCCCAAAATTAGGTATACATCACCCATCTTGGGTCGTCAGATACATAGTACAGAATACAAATACAACTTACTAATACAACTGTCGTGTACAATACGACAAAACATAAACTGTGAGTTTGAATACAAATATTATCTTCTAGAGAGTATTTCATACTCAAAAGGAGTCCTCATTACATTTATTAACACACTATTACATAGAATAAGGAGGACTACTAACTAATACTATCATTCGAACCATCACTCCGTTCCCCGACTTGCCCCAGCTACGTTCTCATTTCCTGAAGAGAACAGTGAAAGAAAGGGTGAGCTCAACTAGCCCAGTAAGAAATATTATGACTAAGATAATGCAGAATAAATTATCATTAGCCTTCAACAATGTTAAACTGATAAAATATAATAGACATCAAGTTTAACTGCAGTGGAACAAGCAATCCATTAAAAGAGTCAAGTAGAAAATAAACTCTACTATCTTTTATGATTTAAAAGGTTTTTCAACACTGTTATCGCTGTGACTCAGCTTAATAAAATAATCCACATCATCGAATCACCCCTGCACTACGGCCAAGGATATTCGTGTATTCATTAATGGTCATGATCATGCCAACAACTGTCCATCAATGCACTACGGGCCAATGATGACTTTTACCACATCATTTGTAACATTACGGTCATGATTATACCGAATAATCCCTGGTCATAATCATACCAAGTCCATCTATGCACTACATGCCACAGATGACTTTCAACATTTTATAAACATGAGGATGATGACAATGATATAAGAATTCAATAAAACAAGTTCAAGAATTAATTTATCCAAGAATTAATAACGTCCAAATTGTCAACATGATACTGCTTTGTGGAGTAAAATTCAAGAATGCTTAGAAGAATATTTTCATGAAAAGATACTGGATGAAACGCAATTATCAAGGATATTCCACAAATTTCATGGAGTATAGAAGTCAAAACTTAACCAACTGAGTACAATAAAGAATGGAATAACAAAAGAAATCATCATGCATGCGATAGACCGCACAGACAGGTTATTCCAACAGAATAATAAATAATGGAACCAGGTCCGGCGTAAACGCACAGACAGGATATTCCGACAGAATAATAAATAATGGAACCAGGTCCGGCGTAAACGCACAGACAGGATATTCCGACAGAATAATAAATAATGGAACCAGGTCCGGTGTAAAACACACAGACAGGATGTTCCAACAGAATAATAACAAAACGGAACCAGGTTCGGTGTAAAACACACAGACAGGATGTTCCAACAGAATAATAACAAAAACGGAACCAGGTCCGGTGTAAAACACACAGACAGGATGTTCCAACATAATAATAGAAGAATGTCACCAAGTATAGGGTAGACCGCGTATACAGGTTATTCCAACAGAATAATAAGAAATGAAATAACAACAGTTCTCTTCATGAATAAGAAAGAATAACACCCCTTACCGTTTTAAAGAAGAGCTGAAATAAGGAAGTAGTTAAGTAGCAGAATACTCTTCTTCTCTCTCTCTATAGTTTCTCTCTATAGTTTCTCTCTCTAGAGTTCAGTGAATTCGTAAGAAATAATGAAGGAATGAGCTGCTATTTATAGAAAAATAGAATGCATAGTAACTAATCCATGAACGGTCCAGATTGATTACTTTAATCTGACGGTCCATATTTAAAGAAAAATCTTTTAAATAAAATATAATATATTCTATTTATAGAATAACTTTAATAAAGTATTATGTTTTATATAAAAAGATGTTTCTGTTTTATTACGTTAATAATACGAATAAAACAAAACGTCATTATCGCTAAATAATTCATATTATTAACTGACAATAATTGAATCAAACTGAGTGACTTCTCACATAAGCATTAATAATCAATACCGTGTGCTACTATGCAACCACACGTATTACTGTACTTTTACTACCGAGTAGTTCAACAGTAACAATGGTAAAACTTCCGCCGTTATTTTTAATAAAATATTTTTGTCGTTTTCTCAATCCGACAATAATTCCGTTGTGGGGTCCACCAATGATTGTGTCGTTGTACGAATATTCCCTGTTAAAACGAATATTCCCCGACCAATCGAATATTATATAACAACTTGCGTACTTTGCAAAATTTATAAATATTACCCACAACTATAACATTATATCAAATTAACTCCATAATATTCAAAAATGATATTTATAGAAAAATTCATCTTTATTTATAAAAGTTGGGGTCTTACAACCTCCCCTTCTTATGAAATTTCGCCCTCGAAATTAGGGTACGTACCTGGTATGTCGAAGAGGTAAGGATACCTTGATTTCATTTCAGATTCTAACTCCCAAGTCATTTCCTCAACATCGTGGTTTCTCCACAAAACTTTGACTTGAGGTATAACCTTGGAGCGTAGAATATGTTCCTTCTTATCCAAGATTTGAACAGGAACTTCTTCATACGTCAAATCCTCCGCTATTTCGTCCGGTTCTAACTCAATAATGTGGTTCGGGTCTTCCACATATTTGCGTAACATGGATATGTGAAAAACGTTATGAACACGAGACATACTTGGCGGTAAAGCGAGTCTATAAGCCACAGTTCCTACTCGATCGAGGATTAAAAATGGACCGATGAATCGAGGATTGAGCTTTCCTCTCTTTCCAAATCTCGTAACTCCTTTCCATGGAGCAACACGTAAGAACACATTATCTCCTACATCAAATTCCACGTCCTTTCGATGAAGATCAACATAACTCTTTTGTCGATCCTGTGAGGTTTTTTTACGTTGTCGGATTGTTTGAATCTTTTCTGTAGTCATACGTACCAACTCCGGTCCCAACAACGTTGCTTCACCCACCTCATCCCAGCATACTGGAGAACGACATTTTCTTCCATACAATGCTTCGAATGGAGCCATGCCAATACTTGCTTGATAACTGTTGTTGTAGGAAAACTCCACCAATGGTAAGAACTTGTCCCAACTTCCCTTGAAGTCAAAGACACAGAGTCTTAATAGATCTTCAAGAGTTTGAATAGTCCTCTCTGATTGTCCGTCCGTCTGAGGATGATATGCTGAACTAAATCGTAAATCCGTGCCCATAGCTTTTTGTAAACTAACCCAAAATCGTGAAGTGAATCTTGGGTCTCGGTCAGAAACTATGGATACTGGCATACCATGCAGTCTTACAATCTCGTTTATGTACATACGAGCAAGACGTTCAAGTGTATAAGTTTCTCGTATCGGTAAGAAATGAGCAGACTTGGTCAATCTATCAACAATGACCCAAATCGCATCAATACCTTGAGAAACCCTAGGAAGACCGGTAACGAAATCCATGGTAATGTGCTCCCACTTCCATTCTGGAATTTCAAGTGGTTGCAATGGACCTTTTGGTACTTGATGCTCCGCTTTGACTCGTTGACAAGTTAGACACCTTGAGATAAACAACGCTATCTCTCTCTTCATATTGCTCCACCAAAATGTATGACGAAGATCATGATACATTTTGGTACTTCCAGGATGGATTGCAAACGGTGTGTTGTGCGCCTCCATCATGATTTCATACTTTAAATCAGGGTTGTTAGGAACACAAAGTCTGGAGTTGACTCGAAGTATTCCTTCTTCATCGATTCTTGCTTCCGGCATAGCACCTTCTTGCACTTTCTTCCTTATACGCATCAGCTCCAGGTCTGTAGCTTGAGCAGCTTTAACTTTATCGATTAAAGTCGGTTCTACTCGTATATTCGCCATCATCACATGGGTCCCTGGAGTCTTTAACTCTATCTCCATCCTTTGCAAATCACACAAAATGGGCCTTTGTGTTGACAATATCGCACTCGTACTTGCATATGATCTTCTACTCAATGCGTCAGCTACCACGTTCGCTTTTCCAGGATGGTATTGAATGGTATGATCATAATCTTTCAACAGTTCAAGCCAACGTCGTTGTCGCATGTTGAGTTCCTTTTGAGTGAAGAAATATTTGAGGCTTTTATGATCCGTAAAGATCTCCACCTTCTCCCCATACAAGTAATGCCTCCAAATTTTAAGTGCAAAGACAACAGCTGCCAACTCTAGATCATGAGTAGGATAATTCCTCTCATATTCCTTGAGTTGTCTTGATGCATAGGCTATGACTTTTTCATGTTGCATGAGAACACATCCCAACCCTTTGCTCGAAGCATCACTGTAGATGACAAATCCCTCCGAGCCAGATGGTATTGTTAGAACAGGTGCTGAAATGAGTCTCCTCTTGAGTTCTTGAAAACTCTGCTCACATTCTTCGCTCCAACCGAACTTTGTATCTTTCCGAGTCAGCTGAGTTAATGGAGTAGCGATTCGAGAAAATCCTTCCACGAATCTCCGATAATAACCAGCTAAACCAAGAAAGCTACGTACTTCGGTCACTGATTTAGGTTGCTCCCAGCTTTGAATAGCTTCAATCTTTGCCGGGTCAACCGATATTCCACGACTTGATACTACGTGCCCAAGGAATGCTACCTCTTCCAGCCAGAACTCGCATTTCTTCAACTTGGCATAAAGTTTGTATTCACGAAGCTTTTGGAGTACCAGCCTCAAGTGTTGCTCATGATCTTCACGGCTTTTGGAATAAACAAGGATGTCATCGATAAAGACGACCACAAAGTGATCCAAATATTCCTTGAATACCCTGTTCATCATATCCATGAAGGCAGCAGGAGCATTAGTCAATCCAAAAGACATAACTAAGAATTCATAATGCCCATACCGAGTTCTGAAGGCAGTCTTTGGAATATCCTCAGTTCTAACCTTCAGCTGATGATATCCAGAACGAAGATCGATCTTTGAAAAGAATTGTGCTCCTTGCAACTGGTCAAACAGGTCATCAATACGTGGCAATGGGTACCTATTTTTGATGGTGACATGATTCAACTCCCGATAATCAATACAAAGTCGCATACTCCCATCTTTCTTCTTCACGAACAGAACAGGAGCACCCCAAGGAGAAGTACTAGGACGAATAAAACCAATGTCTAACAATTCCTGCAGTTGGGTCTTTAACTCCTGAAGTTCAATAGGAGCCATTCGATATGGGGCTTTGGAAATGGGTTTTGTACCGGGTTCAAGGTCGATACAAAATTCAATTTCACGCTCTGGGGGTAGGCCAGGAAGTTCTTCGGGAAATACGTCAGGAAATTTATTAACAACAGAAATATCATTCAAAGCTGACGTATTTTTGTTTAGATCTGTGACATGAGCTAAGAAAGCTTGACATCCGTTTTTCAATAAACGAATAGCTTTATGGCTTGAGATGACAGCGATTGATTTTAATGGTTTGGTTGCTTGAATTCGCATAATAGGTCGATTAGGAATATGAAAGCTAACAACCTTACGAAAATAATCAATTTTTGCATGATGAGTAGTTAACCAATCAATCCCAAGAATCACGTCAAATGCAAGTATTTTTAATGAAATAAGATCGACAGGTAATGTGTGGGTACCAACTTGAACCAAACAAGACTTATAAACCGTGGATGTAATGAAGGTTTCTCCCAATGGAGTTTCAACTGCTAAGTCAAAGTCTAATTTCTCCGGAATCAAATTTAATCGATGAGCGCAAGTAGGAGAAATAAAAGAATGGGTAGAACCGGTATCAAATAAAGTATAGACTTCGTTAGAGTTTATGATAAGCTTACCCGTGATGACCTCATTCGGGTTCCTTGCTCTTTGGGAGTTCACAACAAACGCTCTCCCTTGCACAACCGGTTTTGACTTTTCTGGGACGGCCTTTGGTGCCTCCATCCTAGCTGAATTTGTCTTCGGTAAACGACAAAATCAGGCTAAATGACCTTCTCTTCCACAATTATAACATGCTTTGGACGGCATCGCGCAGTTTGGACTGATGTGCCCCTCCCCTCCGCATTTGAAACATATGATAGGTGGTCGTTCTCCTTCCTTAACGACAGGTGCTGGTGCTGACGTCTTTCCATCATTGTTGAATCTCCTCTTCTTGAAATGCCCATTCTTATTGTTTTGGCCCTGATTACCACCGAAGTGGTTACCATTTCTGGCCTGTTGATTCCCTCCACGCTTGTTGTCACCGCTTCGATGACTGCTTCACTGGTATTATCATTTTGCCGGCTGCTCTCTTTTGGTTGCGTTGTCTCGTTATCGCGCTCCACCAACTGAGCCCTATTTACAACATCTGAATACAAACACAGTTTATGAGAAACAAGATGTTGACGTATCTCCGGCTTCAAACCTCTTAAAAACATCCGCGTCATTCTTTCTTCATTATCCACCAGGTGGGACGCAAACCGGGATAACTCCGCAAATTTTGCCTCGTACTGCGACACGGTCATATTATTCTGCTCCAATTTGATGAACTCCACCTCCTTCATGTGACGAATACTCTCGGAAAAGTATTTGTCGTTAAACAGCTCTTGGAACTTCTCCCAAGACATCTTCAGTGCGGCAGGTTGAGTACGCTTTATCGATTCCCACCAGTAATCTGCCTCTCCTCGCAACATAAAGGCGGCAAAGGGAACCTTTTGCTCCTCGGAGCAACCCAAGACATCAAATATCTTGGTGATCTGCTTTATCCATGTTTCAGCTACAAGTGGTTTGGGTTCTCCCTTAAACTCCGGTGGTCCCAGCTCCTTAAACTGTTTAGCGGTGACCGCCTGAGAGTTTCCAGTATTTCCACCTACGTTGTGGACAGGAGCCGCTTTCACCTGTTGTTGCATGAATTGCATAAAACCTCTGAACATTCCATCATTCATCATCTGGTCAGTGTTGTTGTTTGCATGAGGATTGTCACCTTCCTGATGAACATTATCCTGATTATTGATATGTGGTGAATCAATAATCGCCTGTGCTCCATTGCTATTCTCAACATTCTCAGATGCCATTTTCAGATACTGCCACAAAATAAAAGTTAATTGATATGTCATATATTATCCTTATATTATGACCGACCAATTAAATACCATGCAAATAAACTTAGGTAGGTCATACTAGCGAAGGAATTCCCCGTCTCTCCCCTCCTAGTTCTATTCTCACATCTTAGCCAGGGATCATATCCCTAAGCTCTGATACCAACTGTGACGCCCCCAAAATTAGGTATACATCACCCATCTTGGGTCGTCAGATACATAGTACAGAATACAAATACAACTGTCGTGTACAATACGACAAAACATAAACTGTGAGTTTGAATACAAATATTATCTTCTAGAGAGTATTCATACTCAAAAGGAGTCCTCATTACATTTATTAACACACCATTACATAGAATAGTGAGGACTACTAACTAATACTATCATTCGAACCATCACTCCGTTCCCCGACTTGCCCCAGCTACGTTCTCATTTCCTGAAGAGAACAGTGAAAGAAAGGGTGAGCTCAACTAGCCCAGTAAGAAATATTATGACTAAGATAATGCAGAATAAATTATCATTAGCCTTCAACAATGTTAAACTGATAAAATATAATAGACATCAAGTTTAACTGCAGCGGAACAAGCAATCCATTAAAAGAGTCAAGTAGAAAATAAACTCTACTATCTTTTATGATTTAAAAGGTTTTTCAACACTGTTATCGCTGTGACTCAGCTTAATAAAATAATCCACATCATCGAATCACCCCTGCACTACGGCCAAGGATATTCGTGTATTCATTAATGGTCATGATCATGCCAACAACTGTCCATCAATGCACTACGGGCCAATGAGGACTTTTACCACATCATTTGTAACATTACGGTCATGATTATACCGAATAATCCCTGGTCATAATCATACCAAGTCCATCTATGCACTACATGCCACAGATGACTTTCAACATTTTATAAACATGAGGATGATGACAATGATATAAGAATTCAATAAAACAAGTTCAAGAATTAATTTATCCAAGAATTAACAACGTCCAAATTGTCAACATGATACTGCTTTGTGGAGTAAAATTCAAGAATGCTTAGAAGAATATTTTCATGAAAAGATACTGGATGAAACGCAATTATCAAGGATATTCCACAAATTTCATGGAGTATAGAAGTCAAAACTTAACCAACTGAGTACAATAAAAAATGGAATAACAAAAGAAATCACCATGCATGCGATAGACCGCACAGACAGGTTATTCCAACAGAATAATAAATAATGGAACCAGGTCCGGCGTAAACGCACAGACAGGATATTCCGACAGAATAATAAATAATGGAACCAGGTCCGGCGTAAACGCACAGACAGGATATTCCGACAGAATAATAAATAATGGAACCAGGTCCGGTGTAAAATACACAGACAGGATGTTCCAACAGAATAATAACAAAACGGAACCAGGTTCGGTGTAAAACACACAGACAGGATGTTCCAACAGAATAATAACAAAAACGGAACCAGGTCCGGTGTAAAACACACAGACAGGATGTTCCAACAGAATAATAGAAGAATGTCACCAAGTATAGGGTAGACCGCGTATACAGGTTATTCCAACAGAATAATAAGAAATGAATAACAACAGTTCTCTTCATGAATAAGAAAGAATAACACCCCTTACCGTTTTAAAGAAGAGCTGAAATAAGGAAGTAGTTAAGTAGCAGAATACTCTTCTTCTCTCTCTCTATAGTTTCTCTCTATAGTTTCTCTCTCTAGAGTTCAGTGAATTCGTAAGAAATAATGAAGGAATGAGCTGCTATTTATAGAAAAATAGAATGCATAGTAACTAATCCATGAACGGTCCAGATTGATTACTTTAATCTGACGGTCCATATTTAAAGAAAAATCTTTTAAATAAAATATAATATATTCTATTTATAGAATAACTTTAATAAAGTATTCTGTTTTATATAAAAAGATGTTTCTGTTTTATTACGTTAATAATACGAATAAAACAAAACGTCATTATCGCTAAATAATTCATATTATTAACTGACAATAATTGAATCAAACTGAGTGACTTCTCACATAAGCATTAATAATCAATACCGTGTGCTACTATGCAACCACACGTATTACTGTACTTTTACTACCGAGTAGTTCAACAGTAACAATGGTAAAACTTCCGCCGTTATTTTTAATAAAATATTTTTGTCGTTTTCTCAATCCGACAATAATTCCGTTATGGGGTCCACCAATGATTGTGTCGTTGTACGAATATTCTCTGTTAAAACGAATATTCCCCGACCAATCGAATATTATATAACAACTTGCATACTTTGTAAAATTTATAAATATTACCCACAACTATAACATTATATCAAATTAACTCCATAATATTCAAAAATGATATTTATAGAAAAATTCATCTTTATTTATAAAAGTTGGGGTCTTACATCTTTGGCCAGTAATGCAAAGTTGAATTGTGACTGGTATGATCATGACCATTGAATTTATAATTGAATATCTTAAGCTTAAGTGCAAAAGTGAATTGATCAACATGGTTATAATTATTGTTTATATAAATTCTAAAATGATTATAATTCTTTGAGATATTAATATATTTGGCATGTAGTGCAAATATAAACTGTTGATGAATATATTTGGCCTGTAGTGCAAATATGAACTGTTGATGAATATCTTTGGCCTGTAGTGCAAAGATGATATGTTGTTGAATATCTTTGGCCTGTAGTGCAAAGATGAACTGTTGTTGAATATCTTTGGACAGTAGTACAAAGATGAACTGTTGACGAATATCTTTGGTCCGTAGTACAAAGATGAAATTATTAGTATGATTATGAACATGAATTGTGATTTGGTATAACCATGATCTTTGATGTTTCAGGGAAAGACAAGTGATGAAAATTATCTTTGTCCTGGATGAGAAGAGAAATTTAGAACCATAAATATGATTATGAGTTATTCACATGAATGTGAACTGGAACTGTTAAGTGATGTTACAGGGATAAAACATTTTTGGTGGATTTTTAATATAGAGAAGATAATAGACTTTATAGTCTATTTGACTCTTCTAATGGATTGCTCGTTCCGCTGCAACTATGGTTGAAATTTTTATCATTTACCATATGTTCTAAATCTCTGATTTATTATTGATGAAGGCTATTGATAATTTAATTATCTTTAGTCATGATATTCTTTACTGAGCTAGTTGTGCTCACCCTTTTGCTTCACAATTCCTTTCAGGTAATAAGAGTGTAGCTGGGTCGAGCGAGGGTAACGGGGAAATAGAACGATGGTCTCTAACTGTAGATGTTCTCCCGAAGTAGTATAGAAAAGTTCATTTAGTAGTTTTATTTGGTGAATCCAATAGGGTAAGGTGTACCCAACGTTGGAAAGGTGGTTTGCCACTATCATACAAGATGTCTAACGACATACAACCTCGTGTCATCATAAGACAGGGATGTGCTCATCCACTTGCTGAGTATATATACGAGCACTACCTATATAATCTTGGTGTTTGTTTGAAGTATAATTCTCAATTAGAGACAGTAGAGATAATGATATGTCAAGAGAAGACTCACCATTGGGAAGAATATGATAGTAATCTTCTCGTTTTTCTTTGGGGTCTATTGGGTCAACCAAGGATAATTATGTGGCCATATGATATCTATCCTAACCTAGAAGCATGGCCTCCCATGTACGAAGGTTTCCTTGAGCACTTCCCAAAGATTCTAATTTCTAAAACAGTTTTTGACTATACCTTTATGTAAGGTGTCATTGTGAGGTGATGTCCACGGTTGGAACATGAGTCACATTTGGTATATATTTATATCCAAACTCACAGCATATGTGTTGTTGTATTTCGCACGACAATTATTGTAATAAAGTTGTAGTTGTTTTCTGTACCATGTATTTGGCGACTCAGAATAGGTTGGATGGAATGGACCTATTTTGGGGTTGTCACAGACATGGCTTACATAATAAACCGGGTGCTGCTTACCCCCAACTTCTCGCACCAAAACTGCTCCTACTGCCAAAGAACTAGCTGCTAAGTACAAATATAAAGGCTCAGCAGGAGCGGGCTTTACCAACAAAGGCGCCGAAGATAAGTAGGACTTGATGCTTTGGAAGGCGTCTTCGCATTCCGAAGTCCATTGGAACGTCTTGGCATTCTTCGGCCCTTTCAACGTGTCAAAAAACGGCAAACACCTTTCTGCCGATTTGGACATAAACCTCCTCAAAGCTGCAATCCTTCCAGTCAGACGCTGAACGTCTTTAAACGACTGAGGAGTCTTCATGTCCAGGATCGCTTGAATTTTCTCTGGATTGGCTTCAATGCCCCTCTGACTGACTAGATAACCCAGAAATTTGCCAGCCCCTAATCTGAAGGTACACTTGACAGGATTCAGTCTCAATTTGTGGTGACGGGCTGTTTGAAAGCATTCCTCCAGGTCATCCAAATGTTTGTGCACCAGCATGCTCTTAACAATCATGTCATTCACATATACTTCCATATTCTTGCCCAACTGACGCTTGAAGACATGGTTCATCATCCTCTGGTAAGTGGCCCCAGCGTTGATGAGGCCGAAGGTCATTTTCTTGTAGGCATATACCGAACGATGCGTAATGAACACCGTCTTCGGTATATCCTCTTTACACATGGAGATTTGATGATAGCCAGAGAATACATCCATGAAGCTTAACAAGGCGTACCCCGAAGTTGCATCGATGAGCTGGTCAATGTGGGGTAATGGATAGAAATCCTTCGGACAAGCTTTATTCAGGTCTGTATAGTCGATGCAGACCCGCCATTTCCCGTTCTGCTTCTGGACCAGCACCACATTCGCCATCCACTGTGGATAATCGATCTCGAAGATGAAGTCAGCAGCTAGCAGCTTCGCAATCTCTTCATCGATGATTCTCTGGCGCTCGGGCGCGAAGATCTTCCTCTTTTGCCGAACTGGCTTCTTCGACGGGTCCACTTCTAGCCGATGCTCTGCGATATCCCTACTTACTGTGACGCCCCCAAAATTAGGTATACATCACCCATCTTGGGTCGTCAGATACATAGTACAGAATACAAATACAACTTAATAATACAACTGTCGTGTACAATACGACAAAACATAAACTGTGAGTTTGAATACAAATATTATCTTCTAGAGAGTATTCATACTCAAAAGGAGTCCTCATTACATTTATTAACACACCATTACATAGAATAGTGAGGACTACTAACTAATACTATCATTCGGACCATCACTCCGTACCCCGACTTGTCCCAGCTACGTTCTCATTTCCTGAAGAGAACAGTGAAAGAAAGGGTGAGCTCAACTAGCCCAGTAAGAAATATTATGACTAAGATAATGCAGAATAAATTATCATTAGCCTTCAACAATGTTAAACTGATAAAATATAATAGACATCAAGTTTAACTGTAGCGGAACAAGCAATCCATTAAAAGAGTCAAGTAGAAAATAAACTCTACTATCTTTTATGATTTAAAAAGTTTTTCAACACTGTAATCGCTGAGACTCAGCTTAATAAAATAATCCACATCATCGAATCACCCCTGCACTACGGCCAAGGATATTCGTGTATTCATTAATGGTCATGATCATGCCAACAACTGTCCATCAATGCACTACGGGCCAATGAGGACTTTTACCACATCATTTGTAACATTACGGTCATGATTATACCGAATAATCCCTGGTCATAATCATACCAAGTCCATCTATGCACTACATGCCACAGATGACTTTCAACATTTTATAAACATGAGGATGATGACAATGATATAAGAATTCAATAAAACAAGTTCAAGAATTAATTTATCCAGGAATTAACAACGTCCAAATTGTCAACATGATACTGCATTGTGGAGTAAAATTCAAGAATGCTTAGAAGAATATTTTCTTGAAAAGATACTGGATGAAACGCAACTATCAAGGATATTCCACAAATTTCATGGAGTATAGAAGTCAAAACTTAACCAACTGAGTACAATAAAGAATGGAATAACAAAAGAAATCACCATGCATGCGATAGACCGCACAGACAGGTTATTCCAATAGAATAATAAATAATGGAACCAGGTCCGGCGTAAACGCACAGACAGGATATTCCGACAGAATAATAAATAATGGAACCAGGTCCGGTGTAAAACACACAGACAGGATATTCCAACAGAATAATAATAAAACGGAACCAGGTCCGGTGTAAAACACACAGACAGGATGTTCCAACAGAATAATAAACGGAACCAGGTCCGGTGTAAAACACACAGACAGGATGTTCCAACAGAATAATAGAAGAATGTCACCAAGTATAGGGTAGACCGCGTATACTGGTTATTTCAACAGAATAATAACAAATAGAATAACAGAAGTTCTCTTCATGAATATAAAAGAAATAATATTCCCTACCTTAAAAGAACTGGATATTGGAAAAATGATGTAGCAGAATACTTTTATTCTCTTTCTCTTATTCTCTCTATACTTTCTCTCTCTATAGCTTGAATGAATTCGTGAAAAATAATGAAGCCCTAGGCCTCTATTTATAGAAAAACTGAGGGTGGCTCTTGGTCTTAACGAAGGGTCAAATGACTCTTGGTCTTAACGAAGGGTCAAATGACTCTTGGTAATATTGAAGGGACAACTACTATTGACGAAAGTAATTACTATTGACCAAGGTAAATACTATTGACGAAGGTAATTACTATTGATCAAGGTAAATACTATTGACGAAGAGACTCTTAGATGATGACATATGGCCCCCCATAAAATAACCAAACTTACCACAACGTCTCAATTATTGATTTAATAATATAACATATTATACAGATGATACTATGACAATAATTTAAGAGATATGATGCAGCAATTACTGTAGCAATAATTGAGTATAGCTGAGTGACTTCTCACGTAAGAATCAATAATCAATACCGTGTGCTACTATGCAACCACGCGTATTACTGTACTTTTACTACCGAGTAGTTCAACAGTTTTAACGGTTTTAACGGTAACACCTCAGCCGTTATTTTTATAGAAAGATAATTCTGTCGTTTTCTCAATCCGACAATAATTCCGTTGTGGGGTCCACCAATGATTGTGCCGTCGTACGAATATTCCCCGACAAAAAGAATATTCTCCGACCAAACGAATATTTTATAACAACTTGCTTACTTTGCAAAATTTATAAATATTACCCACAACTATAACATTATATCAAATTAACTCCATAATATTCAAAAATGATATTTATAGAAAATTCATCTTTATTTATAAAAATTGGGGTCTTACAACCTCCCCTTCTTATGAAATTTCGCCCTCGAAATTAGGGTACGTACCTGGTATGTCGAAGAGGTAAGGATACCTTGATTTCATTTCTGATTCTAACTCCCAAGTCATTTCCTCAACATCGTGGTTTCTCCACAAAACTTTGACTTGAGGTATAACCTTGGAGCGTAGAATATGTTCCTTCTTATCCAAGATTTGAACAGGAACTTCTTCATACGTCAAATCCTCCGCTATTTCGTCCGGTTCTAACTCAATAATGTGGTTCGGGTCTTCCACATATTTGCGTAACATGGATATGTGGAAAACGTTATGAACACGAGACATACTTGGCGGTAAAGCGAGTCTATAAGCCACAGTTCCTACTCGATCGAGGATTAAAAATGGACCGATGAATCGAGGATTTAGCTTTCCTCTCTTTCCAAATCTCGTAACTCCTTTCCATGGAGCAACACGTAAGAACACATGATCTCCTACATCAAATTCCACGTCCTTTCGATGAAGATCAGCATAACTCTTTTGTCGATCTTGTGAGGTTTTTATACGTTGTCGGATCGTTTGAATCTTTTCTGTAGTCATACGTACCAACTCCGGTCCCAACAACGTTGCTTCGCCCACCTCATCCCAGCATACTGGAGAACGACATTTTCTTCCATACAATGCTTCGAATGGAGCCATGCCAATACTTGCTTGATAACTGTTGTTGTAGGAAAACTCCACCAATGGTAAGAACTTGTCCCAACTTCCCTTGAAGTCAAAGACACAGAGTCTTAATAGATCTTCAAGAGTTTGAATAGTCCTCTCTGATTGTCCGTCCGTCTGAGGATGATATGCTGAACTAAATCGTAACTCCGTGCCCATAGCTTTTTGTAAACTAACCCAAAATCGTGAAGTGAATCTTGGGTCTCGATCAGAAACTATGGATACTGGCATACCATGCAGTCTTACAATCTCGTTTATGTACATACGAGCAAGACGTTCAAGTGTATAAGTTTCTCGTATCGGTAAGAAATGAGCAGACTTGGTCAATCTATCAACAATGACCCAAATCGCATCAATACCTTGAGAAACCCTAGGAAGACCGGTAACGAAATCCATGGTAATGTGCTCCCACTTCCATTCTGGAATTTCAAGTGGTTGCAATGGACCTTTTGGTACTTGATGCTCCGCTTTGACTCGTTGACAAGTTAGACACCTTGAGATAAACAACGCTATCTCTCTCTTCATATTGCTCCACCAAAATGTATGACGAAGATCATGATACATTTTGGTACTTCCAGGATGGATTGCAAACGGTGTGTTGTGCGCCTCCATCATGATTTCATACTTTAAATCAGGGTTGTTAGGAACACAAAGTCTGGAGTTGACTCGAAGTATTCCTTCTTCATCGATTCTTGCTTCCGGCATAACACCTTCTTGCACTTTCTTCCTCATACGCATCAGCTCCAGGTCTGTAGCTTGAGCAGCTTTAACTTTATCGATTAAAGTCGGTTCTACTCGTATATTCGCCATCATCACATGGGTCCCTGGAGTCTTTAACTCTATCTCCATCCTTTGCAAGTCACACAAAATGGGCCTTTGCGTTGTTAATATTGCACTTGTACCCGCATATGATCTTCTACTCAATGCGTCAGCTACCACGTTCGCTTTTCCAGGATGGTATTGAATGGTATGATCATAATCTTTCAACAGTTCAAGCCAACGTCGTTGTCGCATGTTGAGTTCCTTTTGAGTGAAGAAATATTTGAGGCTTTTATGATCCGTAAAGATCTCCACCTTCTCCCCATACAAGTAATGCCTCCAAATTTTAAGTGCAAAGACAACAGCTGCCAACTCTAGATCATGAGTAGGATAATTCCTCTCATATTCCTTGAGTTGTCTTGATGCATAGGCTATGACTTTTCCATGTTGCATGAGAACGCATCCCAACCCTTTGCTCGAAGCATCACTGTAGATGACAAATCCCTCCGAGCCAGATGGTATTGTTAGAACAGGTGCTGAAATGAGTCTCCTCTTGAGTTCTTGAAAACTCTGCTCACATTCTTCGCTCCAACCAAACTTTGTATCTTTCCGAGTCAGCTGAGTTAATGGAGTAGCGATTCGAGAAAATCCTTCCACGAATCTCCGATAATAACCAGCTAAACCAAGAAAGCTACGTACCTCGGTCACTGATTTAGGTTGCTCCCAGCTTTGAATAGCTTCAATCTTTGCCGGGTCAACCGATATTCCACGACTTGATACTACGTGCCCAAGGAATGCTACCTCCTCCAGCCAGAACTCGCATTTCTTCAACTTGGCATAAAGTTTGTATTCACGAAGCTTTTGGAGTACCAGCCTCAAGTGTTGCTCATGATCTTCACGGCTTTTGGAATAAATAAGGATGTCATCGATAAAGACGACCACAAAGTGATCCAAATATTCCTTGAATACCCGGTTCATCATATCCATGAAGGCAGCAGGAGCATTAGTCAATCCAAAAGACATAACTAAGAATTCATAATGCCCGTACCGAGTTCTGAAAGCCGTCTTTGGAATATCCTCAGTTCTAACCTTCAGCTGATGATATCCAGAACGAAGATCGATCTTTGAAAAGAATTGTGCTCCTTGCAACTGGTCAAACAGGTCATCAATACGTGGCAATGGGTACCTATTTTTGATGGTGACATGATTCAACTCCCGATAATCAATACAAAGTCGCATACTCCCATCTTTCTTCTTCACGAACAGAACAGGAGCACCCCAAGGAGAAGTACTAGGACGAATAAAACCAATGTCTAACAATTCCTGCAGTTGGTCTTTAACTCCTGAAGTTCAATAGGAGCCATTCGATATGGGGCTTTGGAAATGGGTTTTGTACCGGGTTCAAGGTCGATACAAAATTCAATTTCACGCTCTGGGGGTAGGCCAGGAAGTTCTTCGGGAAATACGTCAGGAAATTTATTAACAACAGAAATATCATTCAAAGCTGACGTATTTTTGTTTAGATCTGTGACATGAGCTAAGAAAGCTTGACATCCGTTTTTCAATAAACGAATAGCTTTATGGCTTGAGATGACAGCGATTGATTTTAATGGTTTGGTTGCTTGAATTCGCATAATAGGTCGATTAGGAATATGAAAGCTAACAACCTTACGAAAACAATCAATTTTTGCATGATGAGTAGTTAACCAATCAATCCCTAGAATCACGTCAAATGCAAGTATTTTTAATGAAATCAGATCGACAGGTAATGTGTGGGTACCAACTTGAACCAAACAAGACTTATAAACCGTGGATGTAATGAAGGTTTCTCCCAATGGAGTTTCAACAGCTAAGTCAAAGTCTAATTTCTCCGGAATCAAATTTAATCGATGAGCGCAAGTAGGAGAAATAAAAGAATGGGTAGAACCGGTATCAAATAAAGTATAGACTTCGTTAGAGTTTATGATAAGCTTACCCGTGATGACCTCATTCGGGTTCCTTGCTCTCTGGGAGTTCACAACAAACGCTCTCCCTTGCACAACCGGTTTTGACTTTTCTGGGACGGCCTTTGGTGCCTCCATCCTAGCTGAATTTGTCTTCGGTAAACGACAAAATCGGGCTAAATGACCTTCTCTTCCACAATTATAACATGCTTTGGACGGCATCGCGCAGTTTGGACTGATGTGCCCCTCCCCTCCGCATTTGAAACATATGATAGGTGGTCGTTCTCCTTCCTTAACGACAGGTGCTGGTGCTGACGTCTTTCCATCATTGTTGAATCTCCTCTTCTTGAAATGTCCATTCTTATTGTTTTGGCCCTGATTACCACCGAAGTGGTTACCATTTCTGGCCTGTTGATTCCCTCCACGCTTGTTGTCACCGCTTCGATGACTGCTCTCACTGGTATTATCATTTTGCCGGCTGCTCTCTTTTGGTTGCGTTGTCTCGTTATCGCGCTCCACCAACTGAGCCCTATTTACAACATCTGAATACAAACACAGTTTATGAGAAACAAGATGTTGACGTATCTCCGGCTTCAAACCTCTTAAAAACATCCGCGTCATTCTTTCTTCATTATCCACCAGGTGGGACGCAAACCGGGATAACTCCGCAAATTTTGCCTCGTACTGCGACACGGTCATATTATTCTGCTCCAATTTGATGAACTCCACCTCCTTCATGTGACGAATACTCTCGGGAAAGTATTTGTCGTTAAACAGCTCTTGGAACTTCTCCCAAGACATCTTCAGTGCGGCAGGTTGAGTACGCTTTATCGATTCCCACCAGTAATCTGCCTCTCCTCGCAACATAAAGGCGGCAAAGGGAACCTTTTGCTCCTCGGAGCAACCCAAGACATCAAATATCTTGGTGATCTGCTTTATCCATGTTTCAGCTACAAGTGGTTTGGGTTCTCCCTTAAACTCCGGTGGTCCCAGCTCCTTAAACTGTTTAGCGGTGACCGCCAGAGAGTTTCCAGTATTTCCACCTACGTTGTGGACAGGAGCCGCTTTCACCTGTTGTTGCATGAATTGCATAAAGCCTCTGAACATTTGATCATTCATCATTTGGTCAGTGTTGTTGTTTGCATGAGGATTGACACCTTCCTGATGCACATTATCCTGATTATTGATATGTGGTGAATCAACAGTCGTCTGTGCTCCATTGCTATTCTCAACATTCTCAGATGCCATTTTCAGATACTGCCACAAAATAAAAATTAATTGATATGTCATATATTATCCTTATATTATGACCGACCAATTAAATACCATGCAAATAAACTTAGGTATGTCATACTAGCGAAGGAATTCCCCGTCTCTCCCCTCCTAGTTCTATTCTCACATCTTAGCCAGGGATCATATCCCTAAGCTCTGATACCAACTGTGACGCCCCCAAAATTAGGTATACATCACCCATCTTGGGTCGTCAGATACATAGTACAGAATACAAATACAACTTAATAATACAACTGTCGTGTACAATACGACAAAACATAAACTGTGAGTTTGAATACAAATATTATCTTCTAGAGAGTATTCATACTCAAAAGGAGTCCTCATTACATTTATTAACACACCATTACATAGAATAGTGAGGACTACTAACTAATACTATCATTCGGACCATCACTCCGTACCCCGACTTGTCCCAGCTACGTTCTCATTTCCTGAAGAGAACAGTGAAAGAAAGGGTGAGCTCAACTAGCCCAGTAAGAAATATTATGACTAAGATAATGCAGAATAAATTATCATTAGCCTTCAACAATGTTAAACTGATAAAATATAATAGACATCAAGTTTAACTGTAGCGGAACAAGCAATCCATTAAAAGAGTCAAGTAGAAAATAAACTCTACTATCTTTTATGATTTAAAAAGTTTTTCAACACTGTGATCGCTGAGACTCAGCTTAATAAAATAATCCACATCATCGAATCACCCCTGCACTACGGCCAAGGATATTCGTGTATTCATTAATGGTCATGATCATGCCAACAACTGTCCATCAATGCACTACGGGCCAATGAGGACTTTTACCACATCATTTGTAACATTACGGTCATGATTATACCGAATAATCCCTGGTCATAATCATACCAAGTCCATCTATGCACTACATGCCACAGATGACTTTCAACATTTTATAAACATGAGGATGATGACAATGATATAAGAATTCAATAAAACAAGTTCAAGAATTAATTTATCCAGGAATTAACAACGTCCAAATTGTCAACATGATACTGCATTGTGGAGTAAAATTCAAGAATGCTTAGAAGAATATTTTCTTGAAAAGATACTGGATGAAACGCAACTATCAAGGATATTCCACAAATTTCATGGAGTATAGAAGTCAAAACTTAACCAACTGAGTACAATAAAGAATGGAATAACAAAAGAAATCACCATGCATGCGATAGACCGCACAGACAGGTTATTCCAATAGAATAATAAATAATGGAACCAGGTCCGGCGTAAACGCACAGACAGGATATTCCGACAGAATAATAAATAATGGAACCAGGTCCGGTGTAAAACACACAGACAGGATATTCCAACAGAATAATAATAAAACGGAACCAGGTCCGGTGTAAAACACACAGACAGGATGTTCCAACAGAATAATAAACGGAACCAGGTCCGGTGTAAAACACACAGACAGGATGTTCCAACAGAATAATAGAAGAATGTCACCAAGTATAGGGTAGACCGCGTATACTGGTTATTCCAACAGAATAATAACAAATGGAATAACAGAAGTTCTCTTCATGAATATAAAAGAAATAATATTCCCTACCTTAAAAGAACTGGATATTGGAAAAGTGATGTAGCAGAATACTTTTATTCTCTCTCTCTTATTCTCTCTATACTTTCTCTCTCTATAGCTTGAATGAATTCGTGAAAAATAATGAAGCCCTAGGCCTCTATTTATAGAAAAACTGAGGGTGGCTCTTGGTCTTAACGAAGGGTCAAATGACTCTTGGTCTTAACGAAGGGTCAAATGACTCTTGGTAATATTGAAGGGACAACTACTATTGACGAAAGTAATTACTATTGACCAAGGTAAATACTATTGACGAAGGTAATTACTATTGACCAAGGTAAATACTATTGACGAAGAGACTCTTAGATGATGACATATGGCCCCCCATAAAATAACCAAACTTACCACAACGTCTCAATTATTGATTTAATAATATAACATATTATACAGATGATACTATGACAATAATTTAAGAGATATGATGCAGCAATTACTGTAGCAATAATTGAGTATAGCTGAGTGACTTCTCACGTAAGCATCAATAATCAATACCGTGTGCTACTATGCAACCACGCGTATTACTGTACTTTTACTACCGAGTAGTTCAACAGTTTTAACGGTTTTAACGGTAACACCTCAGCCGTTATTTTTATAGAAAGATAATTCTGTCGTTTTCTCAATCCGACAATAATTCCGTTGTGGGGTCCACCAATGATTATGCCGTCGTACGAATATTCCCCGACAAAAAGAATATTCTCCGACCAAACGAATATTTTATAACAACTTGCTTACTTTGCAAAATTTATAAATATTACCCACAACTATAACATTATATCAAATTAACTCCATAATATTCAAAAATGATATTTATAGAAAATTCATCTTTATTTATAAAAATTGGGGTCTTACACTTACTCCCGGCATATCCCGAGGCTCCCAGGCGAAGATGTCAGCATAGCACTGCAGGAGTTCAATGAGGTTCTTTCTGAGAGGTTCTGGTAGACCCGAACCTATTTTCACCGTCTTGCTGGCCTTTCCCGGGATGAGCTCTATCTCTTCTGCTTCTCCGGCTGGCATGACCAACGGTTCTGAGCTGCTTTCCGTGAAGGGTTCGATCTCTATTGTCATGGTCTGTTTTTGCTTCGACACCCCTTGTGACGACCCCTAAATAGGTCCATTCCATCCAACCTATTCTGAGTCGCTAAATACATGGTACAGAAAATAACTATAACTTTATTACAACAATTGTTGTGCAAAATACAACAACACATATGCTGTGAGTTTGGATACAAATATATACCAAATGTGACTCATGTTCCAACCGTGGACAGTACCTCACAGTGGCAAAACACCCTTCTAACGTTAGGTTCGCCTCACCCTATTGGATTCACCAAATATAACTACTAAATGAACTTTTCTATACTACTTCGGGAGAACATCCACAGCTAGAGACCACCGTTCTATTTCCCCGTTACCCTCGCTCGACCCAGCTACACTCTTATTACCTGAAAGGAATTGTGAAGCAAAAGGGTGAGCACAACTAGCTCAGTAAAGAATATCATGACTAAAGATAATTAAATTATCAATAGCCTTCATCAATAATAAATCAGAGATTTAGAACATATGGTAAATGATAAAAATTTCAACCATAGTTGCAGCGGAACGAGCAATCCATTAGAAGAGTCAAATAGACTATAAAGTCTATTATTTTCTCCATGTTAAAAATCCACCAACAATGTTTTATCCCTGTAACATCAATCAACAATTCTGGTCCACAATCATATGAATAACTCATAATCATAATTGTAGTTCTAAATTTCTCTTCTCATCTAGGACGAAGATAATTTTCATCACCTGAAACATCAAACATCATGGTTATACCAAATCACAGTTCCTGTTCATAATCATACTAATAACTTCATCTTTGCACTACGGGCCAAAGATATTCATCAACAAGTCATCTTTGCACTACAGGCCAAAGATATTCATCCACAGTTCATCTTTGCATTACTGGCCAAAGATATTCATCTACAATTCATCTTTGCACTACAGGCCAAAGATATTCCTCAACAATTCATATTTACACTACAGGCCAAAGATATTCATATCTCAAAGAAATATATAATCATTTCAGAATTTATATAAACAATAATTATAACCATGTTGATCAATTCACCTTTGCACTTAAGCTTAAGATATTCAATTATAAATTCAATGGTCATGATCATACCAGTCACAATTCAACTTTGCACTACAGGCCAAAGAGAACCCTAGTCATGATCATACCAATAATCTACCCATCTTTACACTCCAGTGAAAGAGAATTTCAACATCAGGGTTATAAAAATGTTATATATGATGATAAAAATAATATGATCAACATATAGTTTTAATCTCAAGAGTAATATTCGTAACTCATGAATAGTAACCCCGACACAAAAGATAGAAATTCTACAATAAAATTCATACCAATATTTCGGTATAATGATATTGAAAGAATAACATTACTTAAATTTATAAACAATTTATTTTAATTGTTTACACTTTACTAATTAATGCATTTAATCATCATAAAATGCCAACTCTTACAATTTCATCATCAATAACCAAAACCCTCATAAAAAATCTGCATATACCTCATATAGGATTCTCAAGCCATAAAATCCTATTTTCCAATTTTCTTTCTTCACAAAACATATTTAATTCATTTACTCATAACTAAAACATTTTCATGAAAAATACCAAATCAGTTCCAAAAATATTTCTTTTCTGAGATTTAGCATAATATAGTCTCATAGTGAACATATATTTTTCTCAGAATTTTTAAAAGTCATTTACTATTTTTCATATGGCCAAAATAGCCGAATATTTAGACATTTATCAAAAATTGTACTTTTGTCTAAAAATTTTGAAATTTACAGAGTATACTTCTATCATATACATGTACTCCCAATAAAAATTTCATCAATTTTGGAGTTAACCACAAGGAATTATAAGCGGTTACTTTTAAAATAGTCTTTTCCCGTAAAATTCATAACTCTTAATCTATACATCCAAAAATCACCATTTTTGGACACAATCAATAAAACTCATCAAAATATCATTTCAAATTTTTCCATAATTTTTGAAGATCAGAAAAATTACGAAACTGAAAATCATAACAACCCTTAAAATCTCTTACTATCCCTTACTATCCCTTACTATCCCTTACAATCCCTTACTATCCCTTACCTCAAAAGAGCAGTACTTCTGACTGGATATCAGATATGACGCTGAAGGAAACTTGCACTGATGAATAGCAACTCACCAAGTATCTAAAAACTCACAAAATATGCTTCATAATATAGAGAGAGAAAGAGAGAAACCTTATGTTTCTGGTGTGATTTTCAATTCTAACTTAGCCCTCTATTTATAGGAAAATTTTGGTAGGTTTGACCTGCAACCTGATGGCTTTACCTGCTACTATTCTCACCCACCACATTTGAAATATAATTCAGCACATTTCTTCACCAACCACAAGTGGGGCCCACCAATTCTAGAATTTTCCACCAAAATGATAAACTCCGAAAATTCAACAATTTCTGAACCAGTCATCTCGTAAAATTCATAATAAATCATACGTTCATTTTTAACGGTTCAAAATTTGTGGACATATACTCAACTTATATATGTATAACATATCCAAATATTACCACGATCCAACGGTCGGATTAAAAATTATAACCCTCGCAAAATATCTCAAAAACCCTAATTTTTAATACCTCCATTCCGACAAAAATACTGATAAAAACCTCAACATTAACTCCTTCATTTTTAACCACAAAAATATATCCCTCATTTATATCCACATAAAATAAATATTTCCTTATCATATGAATCAATAATTAATTATTCACAAATAATATTACAGAATCACATTTATGACAACCAGGTCGTTCCCAAGAAAGAGGGGGCTTTTCAATAAGAATTTCTCCTTACTGGCACGCAATTAGGTGACCAAACCTCTCCTTAGACAGAACTTTCTAGTCATTGCCAATAATGTTATCTAATAATATTATTCAAATAATATGAATTATTGATCTGATAATGGAAAATACTGTGCAGTGACAATTATTGAACAACAATAATATAAAATTTCAACGTAGCAATTATTGAATCAATAAAATAAAATATTGAACAGTAATTACTGTAACAATTATTGAGTAGTGCCTTCTTACGTAAGAATCAATAATTTCAAAAATACTATGCAATACCGTGTGCTACTGTGCAATAACGCGTATTACTGTATTTTAACCACCGGGTATTCCAACAGTGTTAACGGTAACAACTACGCCGTTATTTGTAAAAACTCAAATTTGTCGTTTTCTTCATCCGACAGTTATTCTGTTATGGGGCCCACAAATAGCTGCGCCGTCGTACGAATATTCTCCGACAGAAAGAATATTCCACGACCAAACGAATATTCCCCGACAACAATGATTATTTTATAACTACTTGTGTATTTTGAAAAAAAATCATATATCACCCTTAACTTTAACATTTATCAATTTAACCATTTACTAAATAGTAATTATAAGAAAAATTGAATACTTTTATTTCATAAAATTCGGGGTCTTACAATCTCCCCTCCTTATGAAATTTCGTCCTCGAAATTTACGTACCTGGTATTTCAAAGAGTTGAGAATACCTTCCTTTCATTTCAGATTCCATCTTCTCTGTCATCATAATTTCTCCATTGCTCATCTCCTGTATTTCAAATAACATTCTAGAATACAGCTTCAAAACAAGTGTTAATTTAACAAATTAACATATCACATAATATCCCGATATTATGACTGACCAACAAATAAGCTTAGGTAGGACACACTAGCGAAGGATTTACTCATCTCTCCCCTCCTAGTTGTATTCTCCGATCTCCGCCAGAGATCATATCCCTAAGCTCTGATACCAAATGTGACTCTGGACACCAACCTATGTCAGCACCTTACATTGATACCTATCAGTTTGCCACCGCAGAACGGCGTCCCCTACGGAGAGTCTGGCTTCGGTGCATCCCCCATCAACAGGAAGTCACCAGCGAGAGGCTCGGGGCTCTTTACTTATGGCTCTGATACCAAATGTGACGACCCCTAAATAGGTCCATTCCATCCAACCTATTCTGAGTCGCTAAATACATGGTACAGAAAATAACTATAACTTTATTACAACAATTGTTGTGCAAAATACAACAACACATATGCTGTGAGTTTGGATACAAATATATACCAAATGTGACTCATGTTCCAACCGTGGACAGTACCTCACAGTGGCAAAACACCCTTCTAACGTTAGGTTCGCCTCACCCTATTGGATTCACCAAATATAACTACTAAATGAACTTTTCTATACTGCTTCGGGAGAACATCCACAGCTAGAGACCACCGTTCTATTTCCCCGTTACCCTCGCTCGACCCAGCTACACTCTTATTACCTGAAAGGAATTGTGAAGCAAAAGGGTGAGCACAACTAGCTCAGTAAAGAATATCATGACTAAAGATAATTAAATTATCAATAGCCTTCATCAATAATAAATCAGAGATTTAGAACATATGGTAAATGATAAAAATTTCAACCATAGTTGCAGCGGAACGAGCAATCCATTAGAAGAGTCAAATAGACTATAAAGTCTATTATTTTCTCCATGTTAAAAATCCACCAACAATGTTTTATCCCTGTAACATCAATCAACAATTCTGGTCCACAATCATATGAATAACTCATAATCATAATTGTAGTTCTAAATTCCTCTTCTCATCTAGGACGAAGATAATTTTTATCACCTGAAACATCAAACATCATGGTTATACCAAATCACAGTTCCTGTTCATAATCATACTAATAACTTCATCTTTGCACTACGGGCCAAAGATATTCATCAACAAGTCATCTTTGCACTACAGGCCAAAGATATTCATCCACAGTTCATCTTTGCATTACTGGCCAAAGATATTCATCTACAATTCATCTTTGCACTACAGGCCAAAGATATTCCTCAACAATTCATATTTACACTACAGGCCAAAGATATTCATATCTCAAAGAAATATATAATCATTTCAGAATTTATATAAACAATAATTATAACCATGTTGATCAATTCACCTTTGCACTTAAGCTTAAGATATTCAATTATAAATTCAATGGTCATGATCATACCAGTCACAATTCAACTTTGCACTACAGGCCAAAGAGAACCCTAGTCATGATCATACCAATAATCTACCCATCTTTACACTCCAGTGAAAGAGAATTTCAACATCAGGGTTATAAAAATGTTATATATGATGATAAAAATAATATGATCAACATATAGTTTTAATCTCAAGAGTAATATTCGTAACTCATGAATAGTAACCCCGACACAAAAGATAGAAATTCTACAATAAAATTCATACCAATATTTCGGTATAATGATATTGAAAGAATAACATTACTTAAATTTATAAACAATTTATTTTAATTGTTTACACTTTACTAATTAATGCATTTAATCATCATAAAATGCCAACTCTTACAATTTCATCATCAATAACCAAAACCCTCATAAAAAATCTGCATATACCTCATATAGGATTCTCAAGCCATAAAATCCTATTTTCCAATTTTCTTTCTTCACAAAACATATTTAATTCATTTACTCATAACTAAAACATTTTCATGAAAAATACCAAATCAGTTCCAAAAATATTTCTTTTCTGAGATTTAGCATAATATAGTCTCATAGTGAACATATATTTTTCTCAGAATTTTTAAAAGTCATTTACTATTTTTCATATGGCCAAAATAGCCGAATATTTAGACATTTATCAAAAATTGTACTTTTGTCTAAAAATTTTGAAATTTACAGAGTATACTTCTATCATATACATGTACTCCCAATAAAAATTTCATCAATTTTGGAGTTAACCACAAGGAATTATAAGCGGTTACTTTTAAAATAGTCTTTTCCCGTAAAATTCATAACTCTTAATCTATACATCCAAAAATCACCATTTTTGGACACAATCAATAAAACTCATCAAAATATCATTTCAAATTTTTCCATAATTTTTGAAGATCAGAAAAATTACGAAACTGAAAATCATAACAACCCTTAAAATCTCTTACTATCCCTTACTATCCCTTACTATCCCTTACAATCCCTTACTATCCCTTACCTCAAAAGAGCAGTACTTCTGACTGGATATCAGATATGACGCTGAAGGAAACTCGCACTGATGAATAGCAACTCACCAAGTATCTAAAAACTCACAAAATATGCTTCATAATATAGAGAGAGAAAGAGAGAAACCTTATGTTTCTGGTGTGATTTTCAATTCTAACTTAGCCCTCTATTTATAGGAAAATTTTGGTAGGTTTGACCTGCAACCTGATGGCTTTACCTGCTACTATTCTCACCCACCACATTTGAAATATAATTCAGCACATTTCTTCACCAACCACAAGTGGGGCCCACCAATTCTAGAATTTTCCACCAAAATGATAAACTCCGAAAATTCAACAATTTCTGAACCAGTTATCTCGTAAAATTCATAATAAATCATACGTTCATTTTTAACGGTTCAAAATTTGTGGACATATACTCAACTTATATATGTATAACATATGCAAATATTACCACGATCCAACGGTCGGATTAAAAATTATAACCCTCGCAAAATATCTCAAAAACCCTAATTTTTAATACCTCCATTCCAACAAAAATACTGATAAAAACCTCAACATTAACTCCTTCATTTTTAACCACAAAAATATATCCCTCATTTATATCCACATAAAATAAATATTTCCTTATCATATGAATCAATAATTAATTATTCACAAATAATATTACAGAATCACATTTATGACAACCAGGTCGTTCCCAAGAAAGAGGGGGCTTTTCAATAAGAATTTCTCCTTACTGGCGCGCAATTAGGTGACCAAACCTCTCCTTAGACAGAACTTTCTAGTCATTGCCAATAATGTTATCTAATAATATTATTCAAATAATATGAATTATTGATCTGATAATGGAAAATACTGTGCAGTGACAATTATTGAACAACAATAATATAAAATTTCAACGTAGCAATTATTGAATCAATAAAATAAAATATTGAACAGTAATTACTGTAACAATTATTGAGTAGTGCCTTCTTACGTAAGAATCAATAATTTCAAAAATACTATGCAATACCGTGTGCTACTGTGCAATAACGCGTATTACTGTATTTTAACCACCGGGTATTCCAACAGTGTTAACGGTAACAACTACGCCGTTATTTGTAAAAACTCAAATTTGTCGTTTTCTTCATCCGACAGTTATTCTGTTATGGGGCCCACAAATAGCTGCGCCGTCGTACGAATATTCTCCGACAGAAAGAATATTCCACGACCAAACGAATATTCCCCGACAACAATGATTATTTTATAACTACTTGTGTATTTTGAAAAAAAATCATATATCACCCTTAACTTTAACATTTATCAATTTAACCATTTACTAAATAGTAATTATAAGAAAAATTGAATACTTTTATTTCATAAAATTCGGGGTCTTACACCCCTACTCCCGAAGTGATCACGGCATTCCTATAACATCTTCTGGCCAGATCCAGATCTCCTTTTACCTCCCCAACCCCATGAGCCGTAGGAAATTTGATTTTGAAATGAGGGATAGAGGTTACAGCTTGCAAAGCAATTAAAGTGGGTCTCCCCAAAATAGCATTATAAGCAGAATCTACATTCACAACGTAAAATTTGCAAATAACTTCTACCTGCTGGGGGGCCGTTCTGAAGATAACCGGCAGTTCAATGGTTCCAGCCACTTTGACCGGATCGTTGCTGAAACCATATAGAGGGGCTTCCTGTCCGATCTCCATCTTTTGCCCATCAAGATGCATCCTCTGATAAGCATGAGCATATAAGATATCCACAGAAGACCCGTTGTCGATCATCATGCGCTTCATGTCCACCGAATCCACTTGTGCCGTCACGACCAATGATCCCTCATGTGGTTCGATGGTTTTCGAAGGGTAATCCTCATCGGTAAAGGAAATTACAGTACCCGAGAAGGGTCTGTCGGTCTTCGGGAGGGTACCCGCCACTGACATGACCGAATCCAGATAGCTTCGGCGTTTCTTCCCAACAAGCTTGCCCGAAGTCCCCCCTGTGATGACATCTATCACTTGCCTTGCGGGCTGTTCAGGAGCGGGGAACACTTGCTGAACTGGTTGGGCTGCCTGAACGGGTCCTCTATTCTGCTGCTGGTTAGTTCGGGCGGCCACATAGTAAACTAAAGCCCCGTCTTGCACCTTTCTCTCAATAAAATCCTTCAGACTAGCACAGTCGTTCGTATCGTGACCCGAGGCTTGGTGATAGTCACAATACTTACGAGAATTCCCTTTCCCGGGCTTAAAGTTATCTCGAGGTGGCTCGAAAATAGGTTGATTCTTGATCTGCTCCAAGATAACAGCCCTGTCGGCGTTGAGCGCAGTATACGTCCTGTTTACCCTCTGAGCGGGAGCGGACGAGCGTTCTCCACCCTGTCTCCAATTATTGTTGTTGTATTTCTTTGGTCGGCCGTCATGATGACCTTTGTTTTCGTCATTCTTACTCTGGTCTTCCTCTGTTCTGTCCCGATCTGTCTCCTTAAGCCGATCTGAAGAGGAACGCTTGAGGCTATTCATGGCCTCCTCTACCACAATATAGCCTTCTGCTTTGTCAAAGGCTTCGGCGAGACTCTTCGGGTGATGAAACATCAACTTCTTCACCAACTTTTCCGATTTGACCAGATCTAAACCATTCTGAAACAGTCCCACGGCCTGTACATCGTTCAGGTCTGTCACTTGGCCGACTGCTTCACGGAATCGCTTTACATATTGGCCCAAAGACTCGTTCGAGTACTACCGAACCTGAGCCAATGAGCCAGTTGGTTTCCCTCTTCTTCTGTTGCTCCCAAAGCGGGCGTGAAACTTACCGCACATATCAGCCCAAGATGAAATCGAATCCGAGGGCAAAGTCCCCATCCATTGTCTAGCATCCTTTCGGAGTGTTGTGACAAAAGTATGACACTTAACAGCATCGCTAAAGTCGTAATAATCTATCAGTCGGTCGAACACCTGACTATGGTAATAGGGATCTCCCGATCCGTCATAACTTTCAATATGAGGCAACTTCTTGGTGGGGTCAGCCTTTTCCTTCAGAATCTCTGCGGAAAAAGGGGATGCCTTCTTTCCCGAAGTGTCTTTTACTTTCTGTACTTCGGCAAGCTGCCTCCGAAGCTCCCTCACCTCTTTTACCAGATACTCCACGCCCTCGGGTTAGGAGGATGCTTCTTTCTCCGGTGGCTCCTCCCTCTTCTGAGTGGACCGGTTTCTTACGATTGAACCCCCGACTTTTGAGGGGCTTTTAGGACAATGATGGTCCACAGAGCGGGATGCCCTCAGTGGACTTTCGGGTGTGCGACCTCTAGATCTGCTTCGTCTCGAAATCCGACCGCCGTGGCGGGAATGCGCAACAACGAGCGCCTTTTTAGCATTCTCCGGAGTACGATCCCTGGATCGACCTCTCCGTTCGCTTTGACCCTGCTCCCTAGAACCGACAGGGTGATGTGCCCTCTTTAATCTTTGAGGAGTAGGGCTTCTGGACCTTCTCCTTTCCCGAGGTTGACCCTGAGATTCACGCCCTGAATGGACAGGTTCTTTCCCACTCCGATGCCCACGTTCTTCAGATTGGACATAGCTGGACGCTTCGTCCCTTAATTCTGCCATTCGAGACATCTGCTCAGCTATATCCTACCGTTGCTTCAGTAATGCCTCCATGGCCTTATCAGCTTCGTTTGCCATCTTAGCCAAGCGGGCAGTCTTTTCGTCTTGGTCGTCCCGGTATCGAGTTCTAGGCGAGGTACCTTCTACTCGTTTTCGGTCATGACCGGACTCTTTCTATACTATAAACACTAGCCTTCTTTTGGCTTTGCTCCCAGCCCTCAGACGAGAATCTCCATGCGATCGTTTGGACGCCGTGCTAGCATGAACACTTAACACTTAGTGCAGGTCCAAAACGGTCCTTCACAGATACTCGCGGTATTGATTCACTGGCAGCCATCGGCTGTCCCTCAGGCGTAGGTGTCCTACTCTTTGTAAGACCCCAACTTTTATAAATAAAGATGAATTTTCTATAAATATCATTTTTGAATATTATGGAGTTAATTTGATATAATGTTATAGTTGTGGGTAATATTTATAAATTTTGCAAAGTACGCAAGTTGTTATATAATATTCGATTGGTCGGGGAATATTCGTTTTAACAGGGAATATTCGTACAACGGCACAATCATTGGTGGACCCCACAATGGAATTATTGTCGAATTGAGAAAACGACAAAAATATTTTATTAAAAATAACGGCAAAAGTTTTACCATTGTTACTGTTGAACTACTCGGTAGTAAAAGTACAGTAATACGTGTGGTTACATAGTAGCACACGGTATTGATTATTAATGCTTATGTGAGAAGTCACTCAGTTTGATTCAATTATTCTCAATTAATAATATGAATTATTTAGCGATAATGACGTTTTGTTTTATTCGTATTATTAACATAATAAAACAGAAACATCTTTTTATATAAAACAGAATACTTTATTAAAGTTATTCTATAAATAGAATATATTATATTTTATTTAAAAGATTTTTCTTTAAATATGGACCGTCAGATTAAAGTAATCAATCTGGATCGTTCATGGATTAGTTACTATGCATTCTATTTTTCTATAAATAGCAGCTCATTCCTTCATTATTTCTTACGAATTCACTGAACTCTAGAAAGAGAAACTATAGAGAGAAACTATAGAGAGAGAGAAGAAGAGTACTCTGCTACTTAACTACTTCCTTATTTCAGCTCTTCTTTAAAACGGTAAGGGGTGTTATTCTTTCTTATTCATGAAGAGAACTGTTGTTATTCCATTTCTTATTATTCTGTTGGAATAACCTGTATACGCGGTCTACCCTATACTTGGTGACATTCTTCTATTATTCTTTCTTCCGTCTTGCTATTATTCTGTTGAAACATCCAGTCTGTGTGTTTTACACCGGACCTGGTTCCGTCTTGCTATTATTCTGTTGGAACATCCTGTCTGTGTGTTTTACACCGGACCTGGTTCCATTATTTATTATTCTGTCGAAATATTCTGTCTGTGCGTTTACGCCGGACCTGGTTCCATTATTTATTATTCTGTCGGAATATCCTGTCTGTGCGTTTACGCCGGATCTGGTTCCATTATTTATTATTCTGTCGGAATATCCTGTCTGTGCGTTTACGCCGGACCTGGTTCCATTATTTATTATTCTGTTAGAATAACCTGTTTGTGCGGTCTATCGCATGCATGGTGATTTCTTTTGTTATTCCATTCTTTATTGTACTCAGTTGGTTAAGTTTTGACTTCTATACTCCATGAAATTTGTGGAATATCCTTGATAATTGCGTTTCATCCAGTATCTTTTCATAAAAATATTCTTCTAAGCATTCTTGAATTTTACTCCACAAAGCAATATCATGTTGACAATTTGGACGTTATTAATTCTTGGATAAATTAATTCTTGAACTTGTTTTATTGAATTCTTATATCATTGTCATCATCCTCATGTTTATAAAATGTTGAAAGTCATCTGTGGCCTGTAGTGCATAGATGGACTTGGTATGATTATGACCAGGGATTATTCGGTATAATCATGACCGTAATGTTACGAATGATGTGGTAAAAGTCCTCATTGGCCGTAGTGCATTGATGGACAGTTGTTGGCATGATCATGACCATTAATGAATACACGAATATCCTTGGCCGTAGTGCAGGGGTGATTCGATGATGTGGATTATTTTATTAAGCTGAGTCACAGCGATAACAGTGTTGAAAAACCTTTTAAATCATAAAAGATAGTAGAGTTTATTTTCTACTTGACTCTTTTAATGGATTGCTTGTTCCACTGCAGTTAAACTTGATGTCTATTATATTTTATCAGTTTAACATTGTTGAAGGCTAATGATAATTTATTCTGCATTATCTTAGTCATAATATTTCTTACTGGGCTAGTTGAGCTCACCCTTTCTTTCACTGTTCTCTTCAGGAAATGAGAACGTAGCTGGGGCAAGTCGGGAAACGGAGTGATGGTTCGAATGATAGTATTAGTTAGTAGTCCTCACTATTCTATGTAATAGTGTGTTAATAAATGTAATGAGGACTCCTTTTGAGTATGAATACTCTCTAGAAGATAATATTTGTATTCAAACTCACAGTTTATGTTTTGTCGTATTGTACACGATAATTGTATTAGTAAGTTGTATTTGTATTCTGTACTATGTATCTGACGACCCAAGATGGGTGATGTATACCTAATTTTGGGGGCGTCACACTCTTCCCCATGAACACCGACGTAAAACAAATAAGGTTTGTGATTGAAAAATATTCAGGACACTAGAACTCAGCCCTCCTTCTAGCGCCAATGTTAACGCCAAGATCTTCTCCCACGTCCCAATCACGTAAGACGCTATGATCCTGCACAGTTCAACAAGTCAACACCAAAAGCTTGACGGCCTGACCGTCGGGGGATAGCTCCGGCGTGAGAGTCAGTACAGACGATCACAAAGTTAACAATGGAGGAAAATATTGACTAGTGTCTGAGTGAATGTGAATCAAGATAATGTTGTGTGTAGTATTTTGTTACCTCTTTTTCTTTTGTGATCCTTGCCCCATACGTTCCCAAGACCCGGTTTACTGTGTCACCCACTATCTCTGGACACCCCCTCTCCACCCCGGTCATCTCAGCCGAAAGTGTACAGCTTATTTTCCTACCTGCTACCACTGTTACCTCCCGCCGGCAATCGGAGTCTCATCCTCATTAATGCCATGCAGAAAGGTGGCAGACATAACAGTCAACTGCTGTCTTTTGTGATTATTACCTGTCAAAGATAGGATAAGTAACACCTTACGTAATGAGCCGATCCAATGACTAAGCCCAATAGTGTAGTCAAGTAGCGGGGCCCAATTCATTTGACCCAACATGACCAAAGTGACATAGCCCAAAGGACAAGCTCATTCGACCTGGCCCAGTATGAAAAGTATTATGGCCCAACAGATAGGAAAAAAAATATGAGTAAAGTATGACAAATTCATTAAAAGAAATTTATTTTACAGTAAATAGTTTATTTTAAATAAGAATTGAAATCCACTTGACTACGTCCCCCTACTATTTTTTTAAAAGATTAAATTTTTACCATTCATCATTATTTCTATCTTATTTATTTATTTATTTATTTATTTTTGAGATACAAATATTAAATATTAATTAAGTAATATGTCCGACATTTTTATCTTTTGTTTTAAAAACATGGGAGTCAAGAACATAAAAGAAATGCAAAAGTCGACATGTGATTACTTATCCGCTAATTACGCAGTTAGTCTCTGCTGACTTCACTCCACTGCAAGGTGAACCCCTATATTCTCTTTTTCCATCGTCTACAAATCTCACTCTTTTCATTTCCCGAAGAACACTCATCTCTCGCACTCTTGCAAACCCATCAAGAAAAGAAAAGGGAAATGGAGGAAGTAGGAGGAGAAGGAGAAGAGTACCTTTTCAAGATAGTGGTAATAGGGGATTCAGCAGTGGGTAAATCTAATTTGCTATCTCGCTTTGCAAGAGATGAATTTGACCTGCATTCTAAGGCCACAATTGGTGTAGAATTTCAGACCCAAGTGGTTGAGGTTGATGGCAAGGAAGTCAAGGCCCAAGTGTGGGATACCGCCGGCCAAGAACGTTTCAGAGCTGTCACTTCTGCTTATTATAGAGGCGCAGTTGGAGCACTCTTGGTCTATGATATCAGCCGAAGAACTACTTTTGATAGCATCAAACGCTGGCTAGATGAGCTCAATAGTAAGTCTTTCTCTGCTCCTATGGTATTTTCTTTCAATTTAATAGATACCCAAATTCTTAAATTTTATGGGTTTTTGAATTTCAGAGCTATATGGGTGATTGTCTTTTTAGTTTTCAGTTATGCAATTTGTTTCATCTGATGAGTAGCTTGACCATTGATGGTTCTGCGAGAAGTTTGAAACCCCAAATTGTTAGCTTTTGTAGAGTTTTAGTGGATTTGGTAACTTGATGGGAAAAAACTACTTGAGTATGTTTGTTCTTGTTTATGAATTAATGTTTCCATATTTAATCCTTTGGAATTGGCTTATGTTTCCCAATATAATTCCTCTGCACTGACATTAGATGTCAAATGATTGTCAACCGTTGGAACAAAAAATTTGTAAACAAATAATCAAAATAAAAACTTTAGTCCATCTTATCACTTCAACAGTGTGATTAACAGTAAATTGAGACATCATGTTTGTCAAATTCATACATTTATAAAGGATCAAATAACTTTCAATTGGAAAGGGGCTGCTCCTTATGGAAACAATTACCTCTTTTTGTTGCCATAAGGTTGAAATAGTTCACACGTGTGTCTTTGAATTACAAGACTCCGGATTATAGGCAGGGAAATGTTTCTTTGTCAATTTTAAATCCAGTTTGTCACAATTAGTAACCGCAATATGCGTAATGTTTTATAGTTTTCTTTCAAGTGTGTATATGGGTTTCCAATATGTGTACTAGTATTTAAAATTATACACTCTTAACATTTAGAAGAAAAAGCAAGTCATTACCGTTCTATCTCTACTGCATATCAATATCAAATCTATGCGTTATATGATTCTTTTCACATAGATTGGTCTCTCAATTAACACATCGACTTTAAATATGTATCCAATTACTCACCGAGGGGCATAGACATTTTATTAAGCCACTGATTATTGGATATGGGGTTGAAGTCTTCAACATATGGAACTCCAAAAGATAGAACCTCACTTAAACACACTATCTAGAATGCCAAACATTCATAGTTACTACCTTTTTGAGCGACTACTTTTTTCTTCTGAACATTGTATTCGCATGATATGATTCTAAAAAATTATTTAATTTGATTTTCATATGATCAGACCACAAACATTTTGACAGAAAGCATTTGCACACAAGTAATTGTGTTAATAGATAAGAATCTAGATAGAACTTAATCCTATTGCAAACCAAGTAGGAAATATACACAAGGGGAGTACAGGATAATGATCATTCAAGTCGGTAATCATTAAGATTTAGAAAAAGTGAGGTTACAACTGGTAGCTTCAGTGAGAGAGAATTCCAAAATTTTGTGAAAACTTTAAAGGTCTTGAACAAAAATGTCATTTGCTGGTTTTGATGGAGCGATCAAAATAGCTGGTTGTTTCGTATGAGCTAAGAAAATGGGGCTCACCTATTCTCTTTGGGGCAGGGAAAAAAACCTTAAAGGGCATATTTTTTGTTTTAACTTTTCCTGCATATAATCATGTTTTGTTCACTTCTTTTTTTGCTTACATCTGCCAAATTAAATGAATGTTATCCAAATTAGTCCAAGCACACCCTGAAGTCATCCCTCTTCAGCATAAACATTTTCAATTGTATCGAATTTATGCATACAATTCAGAATCGATCATTAATGTCGTTGTTACTTATTCTCTTCCAAGCTTCTAGTTTGTTATATGTAGGGCTGTAAACGAACCGAACCGAACCGAACTCGAACACTTTTAGTCGAACTCAAACATGTTCGTGTAACTTGATCAAACCAACAATTATGTACGAGTTCGGATCGTTTGTTGTTCGCGAACATGATCGAGTTCGCGAACATGAACAGTTCGCGAACGTTCACGAACACAAACTTGTTCACGAACACAAACTTGTCCGCTAACATAAACTTAGAACTCTGAAGTAAAAAACAGTTAAATAAATACCAAAAATGTCTTCTCTAAGAGTCTAAGTAATTCAATCAAAAATTAGATCAATACTGTAATCATCATTTTTAGAATAGGATATAATCATATAAATATAATATATATCATATTATATTATTATCATATTATCATTTATATATAAGTCTTATATCACACTATATAAAACTTATTTAGGAATAAGATATAATATATATCATATTATCATATATATATATATAATATATTAAATTAGTAGTAGTGGATTAGTGGATAATATTATTATTTATTACATAGTTAATCTAGAATAAACGAATAATACTCCATTTATTTCATAAAAATAGTCTAATTTAAAAAAAATTATAATGAAAAATATGAAATTGTAAAATTTTAAGATTTAAAATAATGTGAATTTAGTTGATTTAGATTAATTCAATATCTAATAGACTAATATTGTTAACTTTGAAATTTTGAAATGTATTAACACCAAATATTTCTTCCGTTCTGAAATATAAGTAATAAACTGATCAAGTATGAATTTTCAAAGTCGATAGGAAATATTTTTAATTCAAAAGGGATGTGATAATTAACTTTTGAATACAGTAAATTTTGAGAATTACTTTATAAAAAGTATCTAATTTTCATAATTATATTGTTTAAAACTAAATAAATTAATTACGATTCTAAGATCAAATGTTTAAAAGTCAAAGCTATTTAGAAACTTTGTTTCATTTTTTAAAACATTTCTGCGTATTCTAATTTAAATTAATAACTCATTCAAATTTCATGCAAACGGTACTGTAATATATTATTTAATTGGATTATGAAACACTAGTTTTTACCCTAAATATGGTTACTTAATTGCATAATTAATTAATCAAAGTTACTCAATCACTCTGTCTCACATATACACCGTAAGTTTATAACACTAAAAAAAATCAAAAATTGGTAAAATCAAGTTTGCACTTTTAATTACATAATTGATAGTTGATGTATGTAATATACAATAGTAATTGTACAATGATTATTACTTTATTACTAAAGTCTCGATACATTGATGACTTGATTTCTCTATCTCTATACCGGTTTGACAATTTCAATAACTCATGTAAATGTAAGCAACTTTATTGTATTATTCTTTAATTAATGTCAAATTGTCATTGCATGATGATTAATGACTTTATTTATGTGCTTTATGACATGGGTTATAATTTATTAAATTATTAGGGATGTAAATTATAATAATCCAACAATCATTGTTAAAAAATTTATGAAAATATTAAAATTATTTTAATTAAATTAAAATTTAGTGGTGAAAAAGTACACATTATTATTTATTAATTATTTAATAAAAATGTTTACTTGTAATCAATTATTAAAAAAAACAAAAAGATGTTTCGGTAATAAAAAATTGTTACAAATTTAACAATTATTGATAAGACAAATTTTAGAATTTAATATGAAATAATCAATTATTTATATTCAAAATTTTAGAAACAATTTAAACATACAAGAAATTGAACTACTCGAACCGATCTCGAACTCGAACTTATTGAACTGAACCGAATTCGAATTTATCGAACCGAACCGAACTCAAACTGTTCGCTAACAAAGACGAACCAAATCACATGGTTCGCGAACTGTTCGATCGAACGTAACACTATGTGCGAACTCGACTCGACTAGGCGAGCGACTCGAGCCCGAACCGAACTGGTTCGCGAACAGTTTGATTCGTTTGCAGCTCTAGTTATATGTTTCTAAATATATGTATACATAGGTCTTACAGCTAGCTTTCTTTCTTATTTATTGCACTTCCATTCTTTTCAGATTCTATTGTTATCGCGTAAGTGATCACTAAACCTACTAGCTTTCCCCCAAATCGAGTGTCATTTATTACTTTTTGGAATGTCGGTTATTACTTAGAAAAAACCCACAAAGCCGTTTCAACAAAAAAAGGAAGAAAAGATGAAAGTAAGTGTGGAGCCTTCTATATTGGCCTTCCACATCTAACACTGTAACAGTATATAAGAAACAGGTTGGTCAATTTTGTTACTTCTCAAATTTTGTCGTACTGACCCTGAGACAATTTGGTTCAGCGTGAGTAGTTTTTGGTGCTCTGTTTTTCTCATATTTCACACATTGGATTTACCGTTGGTATATATTTGTTTTGGTGGTAATTCATTAAACCTTGTTGGAATCACCATGCAGCTCATTGTGATACTACTGTGGCGAGGATGCTTGTAGGGAACAAATGTGATTTGGAAAATATTAGGGATGTAAGTGTGGAGGAGGGCAAGAAGCTAGCGGAAGAGGAAGAACTATTCTTCATCGAGACATCTGCTTTAGATTCTACAAATGTTAACACTGCTTTTGAGATTGTTATTCGTGCAATCTACAACAACATTAGCAGGAAAGTCCTAAACTCGGACTCTTACAAGGCAGAATTGTCTGTGAACCGGGTTACCCTAGTCAACAACGGGTCAGGCTCTAAGCAGAATTGGAGTGCTTGCTGTTCCAGATAGAATGATTTCGATACTCATTTTGTTTTTCATACTTTTTCTTACTATGGTTAACTTCCCTTTTGAAGAGTGAAGAGTCTTTTATATATATATATATATATATATATATATATATATATATATTTTGTTGGAGGATTAATTTGAGAAATGAAGGTAATAGATAATTTTTGTTATTTAAAGTTGCAAGGGATTTATATTTTGTAGGTGCTATGTTTGCTAATGCCACCCTGTGACCAAAATCAAAATAAAGAGGAATGAATGAGCTGCCCTTGCTTTTCTGGCAAGACAGAGATGTGATCATTTTATTTATTTCTAGCAGGGTTAAATGTTTTTCCTATCATTGTACTATATGTTAACTTACAAATCAATAATTGAACTTTTTTTTCTTACAGTCAACTCACTGGACTCGATTTTTCTAACACGAAATTAAAAAAATCGTTACAAACTTTGACTTTAATGGAAAATGACAACAAAGCAGCTGAGTTGTCCGTTAAAAAGCCAATGTGGTGCCTTTGTGTGACGTAGCAGTGATTATGTGGATTTGTATGAAAATTTTTATGAAAAAAATGAAAAAATATTTTAAAGTATAAAACGCAAATTTTTTAATTAAAAAAAACGAAGTTTTTTTTAATAAAAATAAAAAATTTATTATTATTTTTATTATAAAAAAAAAAACTAAACAACGCTCTCTCTCTCCTTCTTCATCACAACAACGCAGTTTGGTTTTCAAAAAATAAAACGCAGTTTTTTTAATAAAAATAAAAAAAACGCAGTTCTTTTTTAATAAAAAAAAGCGCGGTTTTCTTTTAATAAAAAAAAGAAAACGCAGTTTTTTAAAATAAAAATAATTATTTTTAATAAAAAAAACGCAGTTTTTTTATAATAAAAAAATGCAACTTTTTTTTAATAAAAATTAAAAAAAAATCTTTTCAAATTCGGACATTAAATTTATAATTGAGTAAATTTGGTGATAATTTTTTTTTCCTTTCAAACTAGGAAAAATATATTTGTACTTTTACATGCAAATAATTTTTATCAAATAATTTTTAATTTTATCAAATACTTTATATTATAATTTTATTAAATATTTTTTATTGTAATTTTAATTTTATAAAATAATTTTTATTTTAAAATTATACAAAATTTAAATTTTATAATTTAATTTAATCAAATTTAAGAAATAATTATTTTTATTAAAAAAAAAAACCAATCTGCGCCTTTTGTGATGGAGAAGGAGAGAGAGAGTGTTGTTTGTTTTTTTTTTTTTAATAAAAATAATTTTTATTTTTATTTTTATTAAAAAAATGAGTTTTTTAAACTGCGTTTTTTTAATTTTTATTAAAAATAACTGCATTTTATTTTTTATTAAAAATAATTATTTTTATTAAAAAAAACTGCATTTTATTTTTAGTTTTTATTACAAAAAAACTGCACATTTTTTTATTTTTATTAAAAAAAACTGCGTTTTATTTTTTAAAAACCAAACTGCGTTGTTGTGACGGAAAAGGAGAGAGAGAGCATTGTTTGTTTTTTTTTTTAATAATAATAATTAAAAAATATTTTATTTAAAAAAAATTGCGCTTTTTTTATTTTTATTAAAAAAAATTGCGTTTTATTTTTTAAAAACCAAACTACGTTGTTGTGACGAAAAAGGAGAGAGAGAGCGTTGTTGTTTTTTTTTTTAAATAAAAATTAAAAAAAACTGTGCTTTTTTTTAAATAAAAAAACCACATTTTTTTTATTTTTATTATAAAAAAACTGTATTTTTTTTATTTTTATTAAAAAAACTGCGTTTTATTTTATTTTTTATTAAAAAACAACTGCGTTTTATACTTTAAAATATTTTTTTCATAAAAATTTTCTTACAAATCCACATAATCACTGTCACGTCACACAAAAACGCCACATCAGCTTTTTAACGGACAACTCAGCTGCTTAGCTGTCATTTTCCGTTAAAGTCAAAGTTTGTAACGTTTTTTTTTTAACTTTGTGGTAGAAAAATTGAGTTCAGTAAGTTGACTGTAAGAAAAAAAAATTTGTTATCCATCTGTAAGTTGACATATAATACAGTGACTGAAAAAACATGTAATCCATTTCTAGCCCGTGAGATACTCCTACTAATATACTCCTCCCGTCCCTTAATATAAGATATTTTAGAGAAATTTTTTTGTCCCTTAATATATGACGTTTTAGAATTCTAAATAAGTATTAATTGTTTAATTTTTAATATTATCTCAAGTATTAAATATAACTTTAGTTCTCTCATTATTTTTTATCTAATAAATAATAATATATTTTTTTTATACAAAATAATATATACATTTGATGTTAGATTTAATGCTATACGATCGAGGAAGTACTCCCTAAAAGTTTGTTTGAGAAAAAGGCTGCGGCTAGAGCCTAGAAGTTGAGAATTTCCAGCCAATCTTTCATCATGTGTTTGAATTTGTAAAATTAACAAATTTCTATCCCACGAGACCCAAAAACATTCAGACATGGTATTTTCTAAACAGCTTGCTTTTCGCTTTATCTTGTTTTTTAATAATGTTACTAGTATCACATAAAATAATCGTATCGCGTTCACATAAGTGTTATTCATAAATTTGTTGTTGAGTTATACGAGTCATGTCAATAATAAATTTATGAGTGTCACATCAACGGAATGTGAGCATTGTGTTATTCATAAATTTGTTGTTGAGTTAGTCAACAATAAATCTATAAGTGTCACGTCAACGGTACGTGAGCAGTGTGACTATTTTATGTAATAGTAACATTATTGGTTGTTTTTTTTTTGAATTTTAAAGAGGAAAGGGGAAATGAAAAAACAATGTTTTATATTCTAAAATTATAGTACTATCTAGGTAACTATACAATAAATAATAGCAAAATAGTTGGATAATCAGATACTATGAGTATTGAGTGGTGGAGGTATGAATTGATATAGGACAGGACGCTAATTAAATCAAATAAAAAATAAAACAGCATAAAAATATACAGTAGTCAATTATAGTACATGATAAAAAAGATTTATACAAATTAGATTTGGTTTAGGAAAGAAAATAATGTCCATTATAATTAATCAATCCATTAATTAATAACAGTAAATCCATTTCCAAATCCGGTTTTATCTCCTTCATTCATCCATTCCCAGTCCACTATATAAATAAACTCAGCAATATAACCGGAATTATTCAACCACTCGAAACTTCAACCGTTACTTAATATTTTTTCCCTCTTTACCTCTCAAACCCAAACCCAAACCCAACCCACCCAACCCAAACCCAAACCCAAACCCATTGCTGACTGCTGAGCCTGAGGGCTCAATGCCCTCTATCCATAGTTATGGCGCCTCTCAGATTCTCTCTCCTCCTTCTAACGGTGACTTTGCTAATCCCACCCTCACATTCCCTCCCCTGTACCTCACAAAAGTTCGCAAACAACAACCTCTACCAGCGCTGCACCGATTTACCGCAGCTAAACTCCTCCCTCCACTACACTTATGATTCCGCCAAATCTTCTCTTTCCGTCGCCTTCGTTGCTCCTCCGCCCACGCCCGACGGCTGGGTCGCCTGGGCTATTAACCCCACCGGCACCGGAATGATCGGCTCGCAAGCTTTAATCGGCTTCAAAGACTCAGACGGCTCCATAATTCTCAAAACTTACGATATAAAATCTTACGGTTCGATTGTTGAGTCGAAATTGGCTTTTGAGGTGACCCAGACCGGTGCTGAGTATTCTCACGGATTAATGAATATTTTTGCCACGCTGGTGTTTCCGGCGAACTGGAATTATACAACGGTGAATCATGTGTGGCAGGTTGGGGCGTCGGTGACGGGCGGTGTGCCGGATAAGCATGCGCTTCTGCCGGCGAATTTGATTTCTAAAGGAACCCTAGATTTGTTGAGTGGACAGACAACCGGTGGTTCCGGCGGCCACTCCAGGCTCACGATGAAAAATGTATGCTTTCTGCTCTGCCTTAGTATCCGTCATTCCGTTAATTTGACATTCACTTCGTCTCTATTTATTTAGTTATTTATTTGTGAATATTAGTATCTGTTATTCCGTTAATTTGAGATTTAATGGATCTGAGGATAGGTTTTTGGGGGTTAAACAACCAAAAAGTTGCAATTTTTATGTGTTAGCCAAGTATAATTGTATATAACTACAATGTCTGAACTTCTGATTTTTATTTTTTACTCAGGGGTTCAGAATTTGAAACTGCATTAGAAAGGCTTATTCTTTGTTGTGTAATGGTCCAGCCGAATCTTGAAAAATTGAAACTGTTTTTTACTGACTATAATTAATTATCAATTTTCGGCTAAAAGTTCAAATTTGATGTTGGTAATTGATTTGGACAATTTGTTCATCATCAAATTCAAACAAGTCTTTTAAAAAAAAAAAAAAAAAAAACTAGTGATGATAGCAGGGTTATCTAGAGACTAGAAAGAAGGAAATACTCACGAAATTTATTTTCTTGTTTCAGATTCATGGAATTCTAAATGCTTTGAGTTGGGGGACTTTATTTCCAATGGGAATCATCATCGCACGGTATATGAGATTTTTCCCGTCGATGGATCCAGCGTGGTTTTATCTTCATGTGTTCTGCCAGACGTCAGCCTACGCTATTGGGGTTGCTGGCTGGGGAACTGGTCTTAAGCTTGGTGGTCAATCTAAGGGGGTCGAGTATAGTGGTCACCGGAATATTGGGATTGCACTCTTTTCTCTAGCAACAGTGCAGGTATGTTTGTCTTGCATTGCTAATTTTAATCCCGTGTTCTTGTCTAAAGCAATATTGTGGTCAATATTGCAATTTGTCATGTTTTCAGCTATACTAATATGGCAATAGTTGTGCTTGGCATATTTGCCATTTGGTCTTCTGAAGTTCAATTGAACTTCATCAGAACTGAAATCATTTTCAGCAAACAAGTGGTGTATGCTATGTACCACACCTCATCTTACTAGTAATGAAAAATAGATAGTTGTCTTGTGTCTTTATAATTAGAAAGTGGATGGATCGCAGTTTATATGCACATGTGATTGGACTATGGATATTTGCTTTTAATGGGCTCTCTGTTTTTGGCTTTTATTGTAGATCTTTGCATTGTTCTTGAGGCCGAAGAAGGATCACAAATACAGATTTTACTGGAATATCTACCACCATGGAGTTGGTTATACCATTGCTATCCTTGGTGTCCTCAACGTCTTCAAAGGTCTAGATATCTTGGATCCTGACATGAAGTGGAAATCAACCTACATAGGTATCATTGGTGCCTTGGGCGGGATTGCTCTATTTTTGGAGGTAATCACTTGGATTTTAGTTTTGAGGAGAAAGTCCGGGAACTCCACTAAACCCGTTTAGGATGGGTACCACAACGGAGAAGGCAGGCAGCAACTTGATTTGAATTAGAGTCTCCTTTGCAAATTCTTATTCTGGTTCAACCATCTCAAATTGTGATGTTCATCTTATGTAAAATGGTGTGCAATATCTATTATTATTTATGTATACAGGATATGCAAACAGTTATATAGCATTCTTGAATTAATTATAATACATCTCCTTTTAAAGTTTCAATCCTGATCATTAATTATTTTCTGTCCAATGGATTTGTTGTTGGTAATTTATTTAATTTGTTGAGCATGTGGGAATGAGACTTTCTTGAGCTCGTCACAATATACTTTGAGTGGCAGCATTAGTCATACCCAAGTAAAGTATTCATCATCATATGTTGTGTAAAAGATGAATGGACCACGTACCTTGGACAACTTTGTTGTTAAAGTATCTGAGGAGCACGTGCCGGCCTCATGATAAGCATCTGCATTGCCATTGATACAACAAAAGACCTCCCTCATGAGTATGACTATTTAGATTTTGGAGGAGTATCTTTTAATCATGGAATGTTGTGTTAGGAAATTTATAAATTTTAAAATAATAATAATTGTGTTATAGGAATATATTATATATAATATATTTGATCCAATTTATTGTTTATTATAATTGTCAGATTAATTTCCATTAGTAAAGGTTTGGTATGGTGTCGTTTTCACTTTATGTAATGATGATCTCGCCATAAGATGCGCAAAATTTGATGGAAAACGTCAGGGTAAAGGTTTAAAAATACCCCTTATATTTATCCAAAATTTCACTTTAACCTTGAAATTTTTTTTTCAAAAATGCCCTTAACATTACAAATTTTGATTCAACTGTGCCCCTCCCGTTAATAAAATTTAATAATAAAAAAGCTTGAGAAGAAAGAGAAAATAATAAAAATTATTAAATTTTATTTTTGCCACGTGTTGGTCGCCACTAACGCCCGTTTGTCTAATTAGAATTTTTTTAACGGGAGGGGCACAGTTAACACGAAATTTATAGTGTTAAGAGTACATTTAAAAAAAAAGTTTATGGTGAAAGTGAAATCTCGAGATAAACATGAGGAGCATTTTGGACCTTTGCCCCGACAGGGAAGGTTGGTAATTAATTAATTGATTATGCAGTCATGTCATTATAACTTGTTTTTTGATAGGAACATGTACTTGAGCCTCTTCCTTCAAATATAAATAGAAACACCTAGACCTAGCTTAGCTAAGGAGAAAGTATTATGATGATGATCTGTATAAGCTGCTGCTATATGCTCTACGTAATCCTTCCTGTAAACAAATAAACCTAAGGACGGACAGGTAGGTTAATGTTATGTCGCATCACATGCATAATCTCCGGTTGATTAAGACACATAAATTCTGAACAAGAACGCCATAATTTTTTATCATATGGGACGTACGTCATAGTGACCAAATGGGATGGCTGACTGGCTAATAGACCAGTTCAATAAAGTTGGAGCTAATTTTGGAACATGCATGGGACACTAAATACAACCAACTAAAGTTACAAGTTATGGTCCTTAACTTTCCCACTTGATTCCATCAAATTAATTTCTCAACTTGCCAAAGTGTGTGCCGTCAGTCAACACCATCACCATTTGTGCGTGTGTTTAAGTTTATAAACAACAAGCCTTTTAATTAAAGCCACTAGACTAGACTAGAGCAGAGCTTATGCAACTTGTGTTCCACCTGCAATCCTGCCCGCGTACGCGAGAGATATGGTTCATTATTTATACTACGCTAACCCACCCTAGTCCCCAGTCCCCACGCATCGCGTGTTAGTAATTTATGTTAAATTTGTATGGATGGATGACAGTGTCCAGTATTTTAAGTATCTTCTTCGGCCTACTAACTAGCAAAGCCCATCAGAAAGTGCTGGATTATCATACATTAGTACCGGGATTGTTGGTATGAAATTTATTTTTGGATAAGTTGGTCAATTGACCAATTAAATGCTGATACATAGGCGTGACTCTATGTGTGTCAATATTTTATTGATGAATTGACCAAAAAATAAAATTTGTACTAATTCGATTCATTTGGATTACTTAAATTTGATAATAGATACATTACATTCTTTTATTAATGATATTTTTGTTTTATTTTTCCCTCCCTGTAGTCATTTTTCCATTTCCATTTTCGACCACCCAGTCTAGTCTGGATTGGATTTTGTGCAAGTCTGATATTTTTCTTTAAAATTAATCTCATAATAGTGTAAGTGATAGAGACTAAAGAATGAATAAGATGTCACTAGTGCTAACAAAATTATGTTTGGTTAATAAAATTTTAAAAATAATGTGGACCCAAATTCACCGACTAAATAGTTATCTCTTTTATATATAGAGATATTAGTTAATTTATTTTAAATTTTAATATTAATTCATTATAATTATTAAAATAATAATTCTGTACTTAGTATTTTATTCATCAATATTAAATAATTCCTAAAAAAATCTTTTTGTGAAGCCCGTAAATTAATCAATAAAAACTTATGGGACAGATTGATTATAATATAATACAAGAAACAAAAATTGAAAGTCATTTATTTTCAAAAATTGCAATTAATTCACTGTATTATTATTTTTAAATGTTAAATTTTTAATCATGCAACATTTAATTATTAAAGAATAATGTTAGAGACACAAACTATTCTACAAATATTTTACAAACTGCTGATGTGGTATGCTCCACCTCAGCATATTGTGTGGGGTCGAAAACTATATTGAAATAATTTGTTGATCAATATGCTGAGGTGAAGTATATCACATCAACAATTTATAAAATAATTGTGTCTGCAGCACTACTCGTTATTAAATAGGTCTCAGAAATCAGAAGTCACATAAAATACGAAAAATAACGTAATAAAATCTAATATCAACAGGCTAAAATTCCGACAAAAATTAAAAATACATATAACCCAACTTTGCTCCCTCTAATCCTCGAATTATTATTACTCTGCTTTCCGGTAATAGTACTATTAACAGTAGCAGCAGCAGTACCATTACTCTGTGCCTTCACCAACTCCAGCGTTCCCTTAGCATTCAGATTCGCCTGTTCAAAGGCGTGTTTCACCGGCATATCATCGACGACCGAACTACCGACCTGCCATACCTGATTCACGGTTGTCATATTCTCTGGCAATTCGAGCGTGGCAAAAATCTTCATCAGGCCGCCGGAATATTCGGCAGACGAATCGGACACTTTGAAGGAGAGTTTTGAGTGAACAATTGAAGCGTAGGAACTGAGGTTATAGGTTTTAAGGGTGAAAGAGGCGTTGGATTTCTTGAAAGCGATGAGAGCTTGAGCGCCGAGCATACCAGTGCCGGTAGGATTAATGGCCCAGGCGATCCAGCCGTTGGATTCGGCGGGAGGAGCGAGAAAGGCGATGGAGAGAGATGAGTTAGAGGAGTGATAGGTCCAGTGGAGGTAGGAGCTTAAGCTTGGAAGATCGGTGCAGTTATTGTAGAGCTTGTTGTTTTTCAAGCTCTGTGACTGTGAGGTGCAGTTTAGCGAATGAACCGATGAGAGAGAAAATCCTCCTCCCAGAAAGAGAAACCAATATGGGAGGAGGGGAATAAATGCCATTATTAGTATTTGAGAGAGAGAATATTAAAATTAACTAAAAGTGTGGGTTGTGATTTATAGAGAGAGAGAGAGAGCGGGATGGGTGACTAGCTAGTGTGAGAAGGTGGTACTGTATGAGAACCATTTTTCAAATGTCATTAATTTATTGGTTTCGTTTGAAATTTAATTATAGAGTATTTTTAGTCAATTAATTTTGTTTAGGCCCCAAAATACATGACCTCTTTTTAAGAAGATTAATTTTGAATTATAACTGAATGATGAAGTGGCATCTTTCTTGTGGTTGGGAATTGGAAGTCAGCTAGCGTTACGTAATTAGCTGCTTTATGTTGAATTTATAGTAGTAGTATTTGTTTTGGGGGAGACAGGCTAATAGCGCATAAAATGTGCATGCATGCATTAAGAAGTCGTCGTCATCTTCTTGTTTTCCGTCTTTCTTTAATACTCCACTCGGCTCCAGTCAATTTACCATTATCTTTGACCATCAACATAATACTCCTATATACTATAATTATGATAAATGATCATGTAGTACTCTCTCTCTCTCTCTCTCTCTATATATATATATATATATTCTTATTTTATCGATCGGGTATATTTATTTATAGCTTAATTTGAATTATATACTCTTTGGTGATTTTTCGTTTATAATTTGCTAATCTGTACGTATTACTATATATTCCAGGATCATATTCCTAAAGTTGGCACTTTTCTTTTATTTTCCTAGCTCCTGCTTTTGGCTCTATAAGAAAGAAAGAAAGAAATACTCCATTCCATATATATATATATATACCAACCGACAAATTAACCACTTTTGGGATGTTCCTATCCTATATGTACACTATTAATAGTGTAGTGATTTTGTGTAAGTTTCATATGAATGTGTTGGCCATTTTTTTGTTAGGAATTGATGTTTACCATTTTTATAAAGTCAAAGCAACATTGAATGAATGAATGTATGTATGTGTAGAGAGGAATACTCTACTAGTGTAGATGGTTAGGAATTAGCAGTAGCGTTAACTGCCCTTTTTCTTCATGACTACGGAAATGTCGGCCTAAAAGTCTATAGCGCTCCAACAATTATTTACTCCAGCTTTTTCTTTTCAATGCATATACGCACTTAAATTATACATTCAATCACACTTAAAAGCATAAAATGATAATAATAAAATATAGAGTATTTTTTTTCTCATCTTTCTATAACATTTTTTCTCTTCTTATTTACTATTATTATTTATTTTACACTTGAGTATGTCTTTCATTAATATACACTTTGGGTGTATACCTATATAAATATAAAATTCTTATTTTCACATAAAAATTTGATATTTTCACATTATTCATATTACATGAATAGTGAGTATGTCACACTTACATGTGAGAGAGACTCGTGTAAAAATATTATTTTAACATGTAAAAATATCAATTTCCTATAAATATATATTCTTTCTTTTTTGTGAATGATGCGTTAATTAGCAACATTCAAACTAAGATTTTGGTCAACCTACGAATTTGGACTTTGATCGTCACGTAACCACCTCGATCTCGCCGGATTAGCGAAAGGCCCACCGGAATTGGGGGCTCCTAGAGAACTCTCTAATACTTAAGTAAGAAAAAGTTATGGGTCAGAATTATGTACCTTTAAGGTGCCGGAGCATCTCTTATTTATAGGAAAATCTTCTCCTACAAGAGTTAGAAATAAGAGTCTTGTTTGAATTTAATGCAATGTTTTCAAACTCGAACCGAAAAAGTACTGGGTGGATGAGTCATTGGTCTAATCAGTGATCGAACCGTTATTGATCCAGTAATATTATTAATATATAAAAAATAAAAAATAATTAAATATATTAATTTTTATTATATCTTATATATAATATTTAATAAATATATATAATTAATCAGTTTACCTATAAAAAACACAAAACCTGTACAAAAATTTAAACATCTAGATACATACTTTTCTCCTTTTATTATATCATATTCAAAAGAAAATATGCTTTTGACATATTCTAATTTAAGTCTTTCTAGTTTCTACAGATCATTTAATTATTTAAACATATACTCCCCCCCCTTCTTTTATCAGTCAAAAGGGAATATATCCCTTCGGTTATCATTCCAACAGGCAACTATACACAGACAAATAATGACACAACACTAAAAATGGCCTCTAGTGAATGATAAATCCTTCACAAGACATATTATATCACTCACAAGTGATTTATTGCGAAGAAATATTTTCTTCACACGATTGCTCGCATTAGACCTTCTCGCAATTGGGTATCCTTCGCTAAGTAGTTGCTAAATATTTTTTGTGAAGGATATATTGTGAATAACTTTTTTATTCACAAATTGTATTTAGTAATGAAATATTGTTATTTAGTGAAAGATTGATTTCCTTCATAAATAATATTTTAAGAAAGACTATTTGAAATTAGTGAATAACTTGATTCCCTCACAAATAATATATTGTGAGGAACAAATTTATTTAACGAGAAAATATTTTTCTTCTCTAATTATAAATTGATAATCTTTCTTCAAATTAGTGAGAAAGAAATTCCTTCACAAATTATAAATTTGTAAATAAAAAATTAATTACTAAATAATCAAAATTCATTGAAAATTATAATTGATTTTTAAATCATTGCTTTTATATTTATTATTATTATTATTATTAATCTCTATAAGAAATATTAAAATTATTTTTCAAGTAAATATAAATATTGCCATACTTTTTTCAAACTAATTGATAAGCTAATGCATAAATTTAAAGAGCTAATAAAATCAAAACTTCTCGTATAAATAGATCATAATACTCGAGTCACAATAACTACAAAATTTGTTATTGTATCTTGGTCTCACATGGACCACTAACCTACAAAATTTATTAACTAACATAAGAAAACTAAAAGAATAACAATGAACTAGAAGGAATAAAGTGTGACATGTTAGATTTACTTCATCATCAATTTCTTCAAGAAAATCAAGGTTGGACATGTAAAGTTCATGCTGCAATAGAAACACCAAAATTCAATTTCAATAAGACGAGGAATAAGAAAAGATGAAACTGGTGAACTTAAATTAAAAAAAAAAAGAAAAAAAAATAAAAATCTCTTTTGGCAACAGACAATGATCCTAAACTAGTACAGAGAACTCACCATGAAACTGGAATTGGCTGCACAACTACTTTCTCTAGCAACAGTTACATAAAGTGAAAAATGTTAAATATAAAAAAATAGGAAGATAGCTAATCAGGTAGTAAAATTTAAGGGGAAGAAAACAAAAAAAATAAGTAATGAGGTAATTTCTCTAGATGCTGCACCAAAGTTATGTTGAGGCTAATAGAGTTATGCATGAAATAGTTGGATAAAGAACAGAGGTTGATCCACACCACAATAACATATGCTATATTTGTATGAATTTCTAGAGCACATAACAATATATAATCTATCTTAATTTAATGAATAATTTAATGAAAATACTATATAAGAAACACAAATCCTATAATAAAATAAAATATATGGACAAATAAACAAACCCGCAAGAGACCCACATGCTTGCATGCCTATAAACAAATATATAAAAATATGATGGCAACAATTGTTTAAGCTAGAGACTGGCGAGTTTGAAGGCTGCATCCCCAATCCTGGAGCCAGTATAGAATGCATGGGCATACCACCTTCCCAAACCCTCCTCAAACCATAGGGCAGGGTGAGTTGCTTGACTACCTAGTCCTGCTACCCGCATATTTTAAATGCAAATGCTTTATCATCTAGTAGTGATATAATACAATTTTCATCAACAAAATTAATGCATCAAAATCAAACTAATAAATAAGTTTAGTATATCTATATATATTTACTTCCGTAGGGAAAAAAGAAAACACCTTAGTAGGTTTGCCTTGATGGTCAAATGGCTTTGAAACTGGAAGTCCACGGATCTCAGCCTCATTCTCAGCTTGCTTAGAGCATAAGCTCTCAACTTGAACCTGCAATGATAGCATACCACAATTAACCAAATAGAAAAGCACAAAAGAAACAACCTGGGTAAAAAGTACAGAGTTGTGATAGAAAATAAGAAAATATTAGGAGTTTATGAATATGACATTTTTGAGCAACTCAATTCACTGGAAATTGACAAACTACACAAGTACATTAAATATTAGTCTCAAATTATCTTGCACAATCATAATTCATTTTCATCTTCATGCTAATATACAACGACGTATGCATTTGCAAGAGTAAATAGGTTAAAAATATCAAAATATACGTTCCCAACCTTTGCGGGATTTTTTTTTCCTTTTTATATTGATAAAAACCATTTTTTTTTCTATTGATAAAAAACTTTGATGAATGATAAAGAGAAATCATATATGGTTACTCGGAACGTGGAACAATTAGGTAAGCAGAAAATAATAAATTTTGTATACCTTGTTTGGAATCCATAACTTTAATTTAATGAATAAAACAGAGTTTATTTCCTCTGGACAAACAAGATATTATTCCCTTGATTCCCTAGATGTTGGCTTGATGAGAAACCCTTAATAGATGTATGGAGTTCTGAAATCCTTATGCTTGTAGGATAAAGGGAGATAACCAAGTTATTTATTTATCTTATTTCTTATTATTATCCTAGTACAAGGAACAATTGGGGGGAGGGAAGGTCAAGAGAAACCTGACGAAATTGGGTTCTACACCTCTTTCTTTTCATTCCACAGTCCACTGCCACATCTATTCACAAAATTTCAGAAACAAAAAGTTATAACCATATGGGCTTGAAGAAACAAAATTTCTGTCCTTTTACATAGTCAACAAGCATGAGCCATACAACAAAAGCTTATATTTGTCCACAGGTAATAGTACATACTTTACAAATATAAAATAACTTGCTGAATCAGAGTAACTGTCTAAAGAACTTAACTTGGATGCTCAATTTATGTTTAGCGCTAAAAGAAAGAGAATATTACCTTCTTCTGCTATAAAAATATTACCATATTCCTTCCACATATCGTCATTTACTAACATATCAACACCATGACTGAGGCAATTTCCTGGAGAAACATAATCAGTAACCGCAAATTCAATAATAAACTGTCAAATCAAGGTTTATTCAGATATATCATTTTCACGAGTTCTGCTGTTACCATAAGATACATTTTTATTCCAAAAGTTTGCTATCGCCTTTTCGAGGAATGAAAGTATGGGATCCCAATCTTGAAAATATAGCCCATTTTGGATTTTAGTGGTTATCACAAAATTGATAAATATATTTCACAAGAACACACTGCCTATTTAAAATATATTTCACAAGATTCACAAGTATACTGTTATTAATTGGCTGATGCTTATGCTTCATTGATCATGAATACGCACGAAGACCAACCAGTAGGCCTACCTTCATCACCACCTGCATTCGCAATAGCATGAATATATTAGCTTCTAGCATATCAAGAGCTAACACAGCACCATGTGCCATAAAAAGAGCATAAAAACTTCAGACACATGATTTGCAGAATACTAAGCTGATTTCGTACAAGACTTGAATAACATAGTGATCACATAGAAGGACATGTGACAAACTATTGCTACATTATCAAATCATAAAAACTAAAACAGCTGGTTTGTTTGAATAACAAGTTATTGCGAACATAATAAAAGTAAGCTCCACAATAACATGGATTTGGAAATGCAAACACAGACCCACCTGTTTGTCTACTAACATTCGCAGCATTTGGAAGCATCCCAGAACTTGTTCCAACAATAGCTCCCTGTTTGCAAGATCATATTAAGCAAGTATGATTGGACCAAAAGTAGGTAAACTACTACAAAGATATGTGACTTACAAGAGCACGCAATGGAGGATTTGCAAGCTGTGATTGCTGGTATTTCAAAATTGTCCAGTCAAACACGTAGTCAAACTGAAAGCCTGAAGCAAGAAGATGACCAACAGATTGATGACACAAAATAACACTATTAACCATAAATACCATATAGCATACCAATGCCAAGGTGCGTATTCATGCTAGCATATCTTGCTGTTCCTGTCAAGTACTTCAAATCTGATATATAGTAAATGAAACTGAATACGGTTACCGTATATGTTAAGCCAAGAGTAAAGGTGAGGCTGAATTCTTGGAAAAATGTAATGTGATAAATCCATGGGTTTGCATATGGATTCCTTTCTCATTTTTATGATTACTTTGGTGTTTCCATGAGGGAATCTGTATGAAGGACCCTTGATTCCCTGTGCCCTCATCATTCGCTGTATGCAAATTGGAGTCCACCGTCTTTGATGTAGAAACCTAATGAAAACAACAAGGAGGAACAGACACACAGCTCAAAAGAAAGATTAATGAGGTAATTCGTAAAACACCCATATCGTTTTAACTCAAAATCAATGAGGTTTTTGAAATTTTTTAGTGGGTTTCAATCTTATGTGGGATGAAGTTGGCAGTATCCTTGAACTATGACTAGAAATCACAAACTAGAGACCAGTTTTTTAAGAATGACCTTAAAGTAGAATGTTAAACTTCTATCCAAGAGAAAAGGACAATCACTATATGGGTTATCGCTATATTTATTAGAACAAGACACCACTCTCTAGCGTTAAAGGCAAAGACACTAGTGACTTGTTTTGGAATTCTCAAGTGGGCTGGTTTGCTTAAAATTGTACACTTATTTTTGAAGTTTACTAAAAAAAATGCTGCTTGGCTGGCTGATTATGCTTGTGGTGTTGCAGAATATCAGATTCGTCGAGCGTATGTTAATGTGCATTGATTTCTCTAACCATGTGATATCAAGAACAGAACCATATGGAGAGGAAATTCAGTTTCCCATTTAGTTCCTGCAAGTATATTCATTTCATTGTTGTTGCAACCAATAATTTAAGAAAAATAGAAATAAATTTTTAGCATAACTAATAAAAAGTAAAAGTAGATTAATTACCAATGTGCTTCCCATTAACAAATACATGAAGTACAGGTCCATCAGTATGAACATATAGAGTAATATCACCACCCCAGATAGGGTCATTCTCTTCCACTTGAACACTGGCTATAAAATATTTCAAAAAAAAAATTTAACTACATATTAATTATAAGACCTAACAATTACAAAGAAAAAATATTTTATCATTCATACCTAGTCATGTACCACAAATAATCATTAGTGTCATTTGCTTTCTTTTGATCAGAGCAATAATCAGCCAAAAACCCATCGCCCTTGCCAAGAAACTTTCGCGTAGGGTCTTTCTAGTGCTCGGGTGTCTCAAACTTATATGACCGAATGCATATCTTCACTTAGGCATTTTAACAAATACATGGTGTGCATGCTTTGAAACTTTAATTTCATGAAATTTAAGAATCTAAACACACCATCTCCATACATAGTCCACCTTATACTCCGAAATCCTTCATGATTCCCCATCATCCACAACCAATTTACACATTAATCAACCATTACTTACTTAAATTTATGAATTTTGACAAGTAAATATAACTTGCCTCTTATTTGATGTGTTAATCCCCATTGTTGCCGCCGCCGCTGCTGCAACCTTATTCTTATTCCTCCACCTCCTCTAAAACCAAACCCTAGCCCAAACTTCTAATACAAAATTTTCATTCAGAACAAGAGACAAAGAGAGAGGACTGCCTTTGTTGGTTGTGAAACGAGGGAATAGAGAGTTGGAAACAAAATTGGGGAATAGGCTGAATGTATTTTCTATTTCAATGGAGTGATAGGAAAACATAAAAGTTAGATAACATTTTAAAAAAAAAACAACTATTGTAAGTTAGTTAAAAAGTATAATTATTATAAGTAAATTTACTTATGTAAAAAATTTAATGTATTTATATTACAATTTTTATTCACCATAATTAATTATAAAAAAATATTTAAAATAAAATAGCGACTAATTTTATCTCTCGCAAAAAATTTCTGAACAATAATATATAGTGAGTAATAATTCCTTCACTAAATATAATTTTTCCTCACAAATTTTCATCATAAATTAGCACCAAAAATACTTCTATCACCTCAATTTTACTAGAGAAAAATAAATAAATTGTGAAGGATATTTCTTTCGCTAATAACTATATTGTCACTATATTTTTTCCTTCACCGTTCCTTCCCTATAAAACTCCTCATGTGAATGAATAAATTACTTCACAAAATTTCTTTCGCTATATCCCTAATTTCTTGTAGTGTGAGATACACATCTATGATCCAAAGGCTGATGAGTCCGATCTAAAACATAACTTTTGATTTTTATTTTAATTTTGTTCTTGAACTTTGGGATTTCTTATGCTATTATTTTTGAATACTTCTTTTTATTTCTTCTTTTCTATTTGATTTTTCTATTTTTTCTTAGATCTGTGATTATTATTCATAAATATTGTTAAGATTCATTCGGTATGAATAATGGATTTGGAAAGTGAATAGTTTTGCGTTATTTATTAGAATAAGCCATACAATAATTATTTTGGGTGCAGGGTTGAAGCCCTAATTTTTTACTTTTTTTATTAAAGTAGGAATTGGTTCAACACACGAACCAGTCACCAATTCGTTGGGTCAAGCGGTTCAACCGTCAGTTTGTTGAGTTTGAACGATTTTTGGACAAAAGTGGTTCATTTGTCCAAACCGGACCAGAAGACCGATTAGTTCCTATTTTTGGACTATGATTTAAAGACCATTAATTCATCAATTCTGAAGTGATTAAACATCAAATACTTATTATTCCCTCATTGACTCATTGATAGGGTTACCAAGATTATACGTGACACTTATTATTGGTTAATATTTTTATCCACATTAGTAGATAAAAATTAAATACTCCATTTATTTACTTTAGTATAGGCTTGTGAATAAGCATGTAAAATGAGCAAACAGTTTGGGCTCGATTTGCACTCGCATGATTAAAAATTCAATTTGAGCCAATTTGAGCTCAACTCGAAATATAAATGAGTCAAATATTAACAAATTTTAAAGTTCGATAAATTACTCGAACATTTTCAAATTGTAATTTTCTATTTATACTCGGATTATATTCGTTTGAAAAGTTCAGTTCGATTCGAAATCGTGTTTGACTCGGTAGCTAAATGAGTTTCAATCAAACCTTATTTTATACTCAATAAATTTTGTGAACCAAATCTGAGCAACTCAATACTCAGATCACCCTTACTTGTGAATGTGGACGGAGTTAATGCCAGTTTAATAGGTGTTGCACGAGACTTTTTCATTTGTGTGTACTGTTGTTTAAGAGCATCTCTAACAGTAGGAACAAAAAAAACTCTTCAAATTATAATTTGTTGACCTACGTGGTACTTTAATATTTTGTGCCTTATCGGCAGTATTTGGCTTAAAATAATAATAATTGATAAATTTTGAAATAATTAATAACATTTTTTTTAACATTCTAAAAAATCGAAACCGAAAAAATCGAAATTGAAAAAACCGAAATCGAAAAAAACCGATACCGTCGGTACTAGTTTTAACCGATTCGATAAAAAAATTGAAAAAACAAATTTTTTGAACAGCCCTGGCCACGAGCTCAGCAATTGGCCACACAGTCTCTCTATCTACCCACGTACCTCTTAAAAACCAGCCCATCCTATGTCCTACAATATACCGATAATCGTATTTATTTATTTATTTATTGTTGAAAAAATAATAAAAGCTACATATTATTAAGCATATACACACACCTTACCAGATTGCTTTCGTTGAATTTATCCTAAAAATGGAGACGGCACAACGGCGTCTCGCCATTCTCACATCTCATTTTTGGCTGCTAAATTCCAGCTCCTGCATCTCGTTTTCCGGTTGCGATTCCCATTCCGATGCTAAAAAAGGAAATAAGGAAAGTGAGTGCGTTTTCTGCAAGATTATTAGGGGAGAAGCACCTGCTTACAAGGTAATTCCTTCCCTATTTCCTCAATTTTAATAACATTTTTTTGAACTTTTTTCTGAAATTGATATATGGAAGATTATTATGTCATGTGGCCATGGAACTTTTGGTGTTGATATTAAAATTTACAACGTTAAATATTTCCTCCCTCCCACAAAAAGACTCCCATTTTGACTTTTTTCGATTTCATATTATGAAATCTTTAATTTTAAAATTTAATGACATTCGTTTAAGTTTGGAAAGCAATAAATTTTGTACTTGGTAAGTTAGCAATAAAATTCATATCAATTTCACTTTAATAGAACTCTTTTTGTGAATAGTGAGGGAGTATAACCGTGTGTAATCTTTTGTTGTTTTGTTATGATCTATTTTGGTTTTTCTTCTATATGGCTTTACAATTAGGTGCAGGTTCCCCTAGTTAGAGCGTTAGAAAAGCATGTGGATCATTGAGAATTCAATATTAATTTCGTCAATAATTTATCTAACACTACAAAAATCTGTTAGGTATTCCTTTTCACCATCTTGCTTCTTTTCTTTTCCCCATTAATGTTGCCAGGAAAAACAGTATGAAGGATAATATGCAAAATTAATCTCAATAAAGTGAAATTGAAGATATTTAGACTTTGCTGCTGTGTGATAGAAAGATGATCTTGATTTTGTACATGTTTCTCTGATTCCTTTCTGAATTTGATTTGGCTACAGGTTTACGAAGATGATATATGCCTCTGCATTTTGGATTCAAATCCACTAAGTCCTGGGTAAGGTATTATCATCTAAAATGCCGTTTAAATTTTCTGTATTCTTTGATGCATTATTGTTCGTTAGAGTTGGTAGGTTCTCACCATTTGATAAAGAACACCCAGGAAGTAGCATTACTGAAATTTTATACTAATCTAGTTATATTGTTGACATTTTGACTCATGAATGATGGTGATTGTATAACATTTGTAGATCAGTTTCATAAAGTGGTATCATTCGTTGCACTCGTTTTGTTCTGAAGAATGCATTCCAAGACTTGGTTAATTGTTTAAATGGCTATTGGCTGAATCATGTTAACCAGAAAATTTGGATCAGGGAGATCCTTATAGATTGTTAGGTTTTCATTTGATGAAAATACTGGGTTAAATGTTTTTTACATCACTCTACTTAAGGTCACTTACAAATGACTAACTATACTTTTTTTTGTTATAAACAACTAACTGAACTTTAATTTGCTTACAAAACGTTACAAAAATCGTTAGGCTCGTTTGACTTTTAACAGAAAGCTGAGTTGGTCTATGATTAGGAGGGAGAAACTCCACCTCTGTGATGACATGGCGAATCAGTAATGATGTATGTGTATAAATAACTCATCACTATACATATTTATATAACTCCACCTCTAAGTTCTTACTAACTTTATATATGTTCATATTTATAATTGCTTAGTGACTATATAAGAAAATATATGTATTTTCTGAGTATTTATAAAGAATAAATAAATAAAACCAAAATAAAGAAACAAAATAACAGTAGTAAACTTGAAAGCCCCTGTGAGACAACGGAAGTTGGAAAAAAACTTGAAAGCTCCGGCGGAAATGAATTTTTGAGTGAGCAAATTTGATTTGCACAATTGGAATGTATAAACCCAGTTCATAGCCCCAAATTCGTATATCTTGGTGTCGCCAGCTACAACACGTTGCGTTAGATCTGAAGCTCATTGTCATTGGCAATGGTGTTGTAAATCTGAAGCTTACCAACAATGATAATCTTTCTTTGCACGAAGTAGTTCGATCGATAATCGAAATCTTCCAAAAATATTGCCTTACGATCAACATGTCCATAATTAATGAATGGTCCCAATATTGGAGCCGATAGTCAGCCATTAAATTTCATTTACCCAGATACTTTGTTTCAAATTTTTAATTTTTTTATTTTTTGTAAATCACAATGGCAAATAAATACCCAAATCTTCTTTATTTATCTTTTTTTCTAAGATCTGAAGCTCACCAACAATAGTTAGATATGCACTTCTTTGATTCACAAGCACAAATTCTTTAATTATTTTGTTGGTTTTGTTTTCGAAAATTTAATGTATATAGAAGATTTTGTTTGGTAATATTTTGTTTGGGAAGAAAAAAATGATGAACAATGGATTGTGAGTTATTTTGGTTGGGGATTTTTTCTTGGTTTTCAGATGAAGAAGATGAAATTTATTTTGGTGTTATGTTTAATTTATTATATTATTGGATAGAAATTATTGCAATGTTTGGGTCGGGTTAATGGGTTGGTCTTTATTAGGTGGGCATTAACTTGCATGTCAAAAAGAAGCTTCCAACTAGGATTTAGTAAATATGTGGCATTTTCACGTTAGTATTTTGTTAAAATAGTTAACTCCACTGATGGAAATTCAAATTTGTGTTAGAAAAGTAAAGTATAGTTAGTTGATTGTAAGAAAAAAAAGTTGAGTTAGTTGATTGTAAGTTGACCTAATGTAGAGTACTTGAAAATGCCAAAAGGCCGTAGGATTTGGTAGAAGGATAGTAGGTAGGACTGTGCATGAAGTTCGGTTTTCCGGAACGGACTGAACCGGCTGATACGGTATAAAAAGAACCGGTCCGGTTTCAGTACGGCCTATTTATAGTTTGGTTTTACTGAACCGTACCGATATATACCGGTTTTCTAATTTTTTTTATTATTAATTAATAATAATATAAATAATAAAATAATGATTATAATAATATAAATAATAATAATATTAATAAAAATAATAATAATATTAATAAAAGTAATAATAATAATAATAATAAAAATAATAATTATATTAATTTTCGGTAAAAACCGATACCGAACCGGTAAACCGGTACCGGTATCGAAATTTGGCTAATTTTGGTACTGATTCGGTTCGGGCCGGTAAAAACCGGTTGCACACCCCTAATAGTAGGGACCCTCAACTTACTAAATCTATCAAACATGTCCTGTCTTAATAAAGATCACTGGGGCAATATAACCTTTTAGTTTCTGAATTGCTCACTTTTTCTTTATATGTTATTTTTCCTTTTACAATGCACTAACTATCATAAATTATTATCAGGCACTCGCTAATTATCCCAAAGGGTCATTTTTCTTGCTTGGAAGCAACTCCTCCGTCTGTAAGTTTTCATTATCAAGCATGAATAGGTCTCATTATGTCATACCATGTAATGAATACTTATACATAGATCTTCTCACCTCCTCTTAACATTGACATTGACATTGACATTGACATATGACATAAAGGTGAACTTATTAGAGTTATGTGAAGCACATATATGATTACTTTATCGCTTATGTATATTGGTGTTGAGCGTAAGAAGTAAATTTATGGAGGGTGTAACTAAGGAACAAGACTTTATTCTATTTGGGATCCTCATTTACTTTTAGGCCCTCTTTGGGTTGATGATTGAAATGATTGGATTTAATCTTTAACTTTATACATTTTTGGAGTTGGAATGGAAAACCAAGGAAAAACACAGAATAGACTTCGGAGACACAAAGTTTGGTTGTGTCATGTGTATGTAAAATCCTTGTGAAGATGTTTTTTTGGAAACTGCCTTCATCATGTTATTTCCATTCCATCCACGGCAAGGCTATCAAATCTCTCTTTTGTCTTGTTAAAATTTACATCTGAGCTATCAAACACAAATCTAGCTTAACTCCTTACCCGAAAAAAAATCAAATTTATTCATTTTACATCCTTGAATTGAAATATGAATTTAAAACTTATGTTGTATTAAAGGAGTGGTATCCTTGACAAAAAGTCCTTAGTTTGGGAACAATGACTGAACACATGAAACTTGTGGAAGTGTGGTTTGCATTCATCCAACTGCAGCAGTCAGTCCTGAAGCATTTCTTGTGATCTGATAGAATTTGAAACATCAATATTAATTTTTGGTTTAGTCAAATCTTTACTGACCATGATCATTTCCATGTTCTACTTTTACAACATATGAGCTATTCAGTTGTCATTCATACGATGGAGGTTATGATGGTTTTCCTCAATCTGTTGCAGATTACACTTGAGCATGCTCGAGTCCTACTGTTTGTAGGTTCATAGCATGAATCTGAATTTGTGCTACATATACTTGCATGATTGTGGTTATGTTGGTTTCTCTTGTTTGATAGGCAACCTTATCAGAAGTTATTCTCACTGAAATATTATCTCGGTAGTTACAGCTCTGGTGCACATATATTCAATATTTTGCGTTGTTGTTTACTGTTCTCTGTAGCCATCATATATTGTTTCGAGGGACGTCGTATGTTTTATGATAACTAACAGAGATGACACTATAGTGTTAAGACAACTTGACATTACATTTTTCTTTTGCAACACAAGAATTGAGTAATTTTACATTTTTATTTCTTCGTTCCAACTGTTTGCTATAGTAACTCAACTTAACGAAGCCTTGCCCCATCCGGGGGCGGATCTAGAATTTTTTTCCAGCAGGGGCGGATTTTAACTAATTTTTTTGTTGAAGTTAAATAAATGAAACTTTAACTAATCATAATAATGTTTACAAATTGCAATAAATATTCATCATCTAAACTAAAAAAGAAATTTTAAATAAAAAATATTTAGATATACAATTTAGAAGGCAAAAGTAGAATGAATCTATATTTTTCTGTATTTGTATTTAGAATATGAATGAATTATTTTTATCCCCTCCAAGTTTAACTTTTCCATTAATTTGTCCACTTAAATTTATTTATTTACATATTTGCCCTTACCCCTATACCTATAAACAAAAAAAATCCAGCAGGAGCAGCAGCCCCCTAAATGTATCCGCCCATGGCCCCATCTATATGGGGTCCAATACATGGATCATGCTTGATCCGGTCTTTCTCGGGACAAAATTTTAGTTATGCCATATGCTAAACTGATTTTATTTGTCCGGTTATCCCTTCCCTTCCCCCATTAATTTGAATAATATTCTTTTTAATTAGAGCAAGCTATCATGTCTTCTTGTCCATGTTTCCTCTTTTATAAATTACTAGGGAAGATCTTCCATGAAGTTTACAATGTAAATGATTGCGATAAATTCAAGAGTATGCCACATAAAATCATTTCTTTCTTTAATCCATATTTCTGAATACTAGCGAATGTTCTTGATATATCTATCTAATTTGGAAATCTTATCATGCAGGTGGTAGGTGCCATGTGCTCAAAAGTTCCATATATTAGCAATGCAGTCATGAAGGCGACTGGTTGTGGTATCACCTGGTTCCTAAAATTTCCTTGTCAACCTAATGTCCTGTCTCTGGCATCCACTCTTTTTCTGTCTTATGCTCTTTCTTTCCATCTTTTCTGTGGGCTGTGGCGAGATAATTGTCTTACAAGCCTTGAGATTTACACAAGATACTTTGCTTAGGATAGTTTAGTGTGATTGGGAAATGGTGTTGGTTGGGGTGCAGTGAATTGTGTTTTGAGTATCTATGATAGATAGGTTAAGAATGTTGAACCCACCTGAGCAAGTTGTGATGCCACACTAAATCAGGCTTGAATAAGTTGTTATTAGTGATGTTTGCTGGACTCAATTTCATTAAATACATATGATTTAAAAGTCCAATATCTTCTGAAGGTTTATGCCAGATGCAGTTTAGGTAGAGGGCCAATAAAATAATCGTTCATGTCTTCCTGCAATGTTGCTATTCATATTCGATCTATCGTTAGTAATGATTTCCTGAATGTACTTGTCAAAACAATTAATATGATTTTCTGAATGTCAAGAATGAAAAAAAAAAACTTTTTAAAAAAAAGTCACCTTCAACAATAATTACTTCCAAAATCATATTGCAAATTACATCCGGCTTTGATATAAAACTTGCGCCTGTTGGAATCGCCTTCCATATTTACTTGGGAAATAAATTGATCTCTCAATAGGTTCAACGGAGCAGATAAATTTTCGTTGTGCAATTACAATAGTCCTATGTTTCTATTTCAAGTTTAAATTTGTATTTGCATGGTAAATCTTGGTATTGTGGTTCAAATGCTGTTATAAAAAGATTGCTAGTTCGGTCTCCGCATGTAAAAGATGGATCATAGTATGCTCCTCCATTCTTATGGTTGATATTCTAATTGGCTTCGGGAAAATGATATTGACTATAGCATAACTCATTGAGATTGTTGATCTATTCTCTATGAATGTTGATGAATTGGATTTTTTTTCTATACTAAATTACCCTTTTAAAATGTCTTATTTGAAGAAAGTTTAAATTTGCAGATTCATTTAACTTGTTGGTCAACAATGGCGCTGCTGCTGGCCAAGTTATATATCATGTAAGTTGAAATGAATTAATCTATTCATTAAAGTACTCCTACTTCTTTTAATGAAAGATGGCAAGTTTTTATGAATATCTTCTTAAAATGGAGTGTACTTATATGATCTTCATCCGTGAAGCTAATATTATTTATGATGTTTTGTGACATGACAATTTTAGACTCACATTCATATAATTCCTCGCAATGCACGCGATTGCTTATGGGCTTCTGAGGTATGCATGGTTTACGTCATGTTTCTTTATCATGGAGATCAAGAAGACTATATAATTGGAGATGCTAACTTTTACAGAGTTTTCGAAGGCGGACCCTGAAGTTAGATGAGGAAGCTTTGAATCTTGTAGATTGCATTCGAGAACAATTGTCATTCTTGGACAACTTTGATGATAGCTAGGTGCAAGGATCCAGTTCTCTCATTGGGAACTTGAGGGAACACTGTCCCTCATAATAGCATTTCAAGTTCAATTTTTACAGCCATGATAGTGTAAAAAACTTGTTGTAAATAAGTTGTATTTATTTGAAAGTTCTACACTCTTAGTTGTGTTAAGATTTCAACATCAATGTCTGGTGAACTTGTTTAGACACTGTTTTTTCATGAATCATGAGAAAAATGATGCAAGTACTGTTTCTGTCCCAATTTGGAATTGGACTTGCCCCTTTCTTTTCTACACTGTCGCATTATTTTTTTTACTTTTAGCCCTATATTCTTGGAAAATGGAAAGGGTCCAACGGAGAAATGGAAACATTTGGTAATTTTGTGGCAAAATCTTTTTTAAGAAGATTCATGTAAGACTAGTTTGAAATCAATGTTGTCCTTTCTAAGAAGCAGTACGGTACAGTAGTATTATCAAAGATATATAGAATCAGGGAGGGGGTGCACGTGTGTGGACGTAAGGTGTTCTTTGGTGCCTGCGCTGGTGTTATCACTTTACTAGCGGGTTGGGTTAAAGGGATCAGATTCATTGATTTGAAATCTAGGAAGACTCGTTTGCTGTTTTGTGTAGTATTTATTTCCTTTATGTTTCTCTATAGCCGTTATTATGTTATGTCGGAAAAAGAAAAATGTATATCTAATTTTGTACATAGATATATTTCTTATATAAAACTACCATTAACAAAACTGAAGGTTGAGGGTCAGTTGCAGCCATGCCCAAATGATCTACCATTGGAACAAGAAGAACCTTGGCGATGGTAGTGGAGACAACACAGAGGAATTGATCAAAAAGATTGATTCGGGGTGGCATTCTGAATGGACCACATGAACAAGACGTCACCATTACCATTCAATATGGGCAAATTCTTTCCTCAGCCATTCATTCCATTATCTCAATGAATTATTCAAAGAGGTAAGTAAGAAGCTTTGGCTTTATTTCCCACAAGCCTCAATATCTGAATAACCAACCAAAAATCCAAGTAATAAATTTCCAAATAATATCTGATCTTAAGCATGTAAGCCATGTGGACTGTACAGCAAATGTTGCTGCTGCGGACAGAATACATGAGATTGATTACACGGTACAAGTAGAATTCAAACTTGATTTTAAAATTATTGATTGCAGACAAATTAAAGAATCCCCACTTGGCACTAGCTGTTTCAAGCCATCTAGCTAGTGAGCCATGTGCAGAATTAGTGGACAAACTAATCTGAGGAAATCTTCTAAACTATAATAATTATGTGCTTTTAAACTATTATTCATTACTTCTACTACAAGTATTATTCAAGTAATCTACCAAAGTTAGCCAATGTGGAGGAATTATTGGATAATATAACAGAGAGAATCAATCTTATAGATAATGTTTCCATCTTCAAACATAATTTATTCACAGCGACTATAACTCAATAATCTAAAATTTAAACTCAGAAAATGTAATGTACAAAATTTAAGTTGAGAATGACTGCAAAATACCGGGTGAGAATTGCAATCCAAGTGGTAGGCAAACAGTGTAGAATTTACAGACTTTGTACTTTGGAAACTTCTGTATCATGCAGTGTGCGTGAGATTGATTGCTCTATTAAGTCTCTCAAGAATGCCGCTAGCCTTCCTCTTGGCCCTAGAGGTGCCATTTTGAGCAACCTGAGATATTGTACCATACGTGTTTTCTTCCTCTCTCATCTCCCTCCACTTGGTACGGCCATTGTAACAGATAGTATGGAGGATCGCAATGCAATTTTCCTTGTTGCGAGCACAAGAACTCTCTCTTATTATACTAAGCAAACACTCGACAGCTCCAAGCTCTCCCAATTCTTCGACAGCTTTTTGATTAGTTGAAAGCATGGCAAGGATAGCTAACAACTCATCAACATGCATTCTGTTCATTAGTTTTTCCAGGATAACTCTCACGGCACCAACCCTCACAGCTCTCAACTTATTTTCATGAAGGATACAAAGATTGAAAATGGCTGATGCGACATCCTTCATAGCTAATGGGTGTCCATCTTCTAAGAGGTTGATGAGTGGTTTTAAAGCGCCGGATTTTCCAATCAGTGCTTTATTAGAGTCGAGAGCTGATAATGTAAAGAGAGCTGCAGCTGCATTGCTCATTGTTTCAACTGTTCCTGATCTCAATGCATCCAAAAGGAGAGGAATAACCATTGGTGTTTCCGCAACAAGCTTCTTGTTGTTGTCATGGATTGAAAGATTCAAAACTGTGGTAATCACGTCTTCTTGGAGATCAGGGTGAACTTCACTTCTAGACTTGTTTTGAGAAAGTGGATTGAGCAATTGAGGTATGGCATCAAGGGATTCACCAAACAGTGCACGGAATGAAGGCGTCCTCTTGGTCAATAATCGCAATTCCCTTGCAGCTTCCTTTTGATCAGACAATGTTAAAGACATCTTCCCAAGTAAAGAGAGGAAATGATCCCTATCAGATTCTGTTAATCCATCATCATCAGAGTACTGAAGGGAGCCTGGCAACTGAACTCCATGGTTCTTGCACCATTGTGATATCATATCTCGTACCAAGTGATTAGGCGTAAGAATAGTATGAGAAAGGACTTGTTGGGTTCTAGGACATGTCCTGTTCCCAGATTTTAACCATCTCTGGATAAAAGGTCTATCATATGTCTGCGAAAAAAACCCAACATGAATCTAAAAACAGAGGAAATCACAAGGCAGATAATTTCACCAAGTGGCATAAATTTACCCAACAAGAACTGGAGAAAATCATTTATATCACTGGTAACATTTTAATACATATAAAAAAATTAGAATACCAAAACAATTCCACCAACTAAACTCTGGTTATCATTAAAAGATTTGGGAAAAGATAATTTGCCTAACTCAACACACGTATATACGAAAGCCATATGCATTCGAAACATATGAGTACGAAAATTCCAGAAAGAAGAAATGAATTTTAAAAAATTAATTAGAAAGAACATCCATACAAGAATTCAACAACTGAGTACCAGTAGAAACATCTAGAAAACTTACAGGAACAGTAAATCTTTCGTACCCACAAAATAAAATAAAAAAAAGACTTTTACTTTATCAGATAAACAGACGTAATATCCAAAAAAGCATCAACCACCAGAGGGGAAAAAAATAGAACAAATACAGAGACTAAAACAGAAGAAATTAAAACCCTAAGTCGAGAAAGAAGTGTACAGACCAGTCCAGTAGCCACAATAACAGGATCTCGCATGAGTTTTTTGGAAAGAGGACAACGAAACTCTTGAGGAAAATCCAATAACCCATCGTCTTCTTCTTCTTGACGCATTAACTTGAAAGAGAATGATCTTTGCCCCTTGAGCTTCAAGTCCTTCAATGCACAAAGGGTCTGATTGGCTCGATCAATTGTAAGCAATTCAACATCTTCTTCTTCCACAATCGCCTTCACCAGTCTCTGCAACTCTTTCTTCAACTCGGTTGCCTTGGCTTTCACCATCGGCGAATCACTCTCAAAAACCCCCGTTTTCGCCATTCATTCAACAATTAATTAATTCGAAGAAAAAGTAGCGTGACGGAATATTTTGGTTCATAATTGCTTTGGGTTTTTAAAAATCTTTTGCATTTCTTACAAAATTCTCTCTCTAACATAATTCAGTGTAGTGGGGAAGAAGGAGGTGAGTGTTTATGTGGAAGGTGGGGTCGCATGGGAAGGGGTGGTCCCCTGTGTACACAATCACGGAATCCATGGCCCAAACAGCTGGCAGCTGCGGAAGGGACTGGTATTTTTTATATTTGATAATTCTCCAAAAACGCTTTTAAATATAACAAATATTTAAATTTAAAAACAATTTTAATTGAAGCAACAAGTTTATATTTTTTACTTTAACAGCACAAAATATAAAATTAATATTAAAAAATTAATATTAAATTATTAAAAAAAAATCTCATACCATACACTTAGACCTTAGTTTACATTTATCATTCAAGAACACTTTTATAATTAGATACTATTTTAATAAAATTGTTTTTCTTAAAAAAATTATATCTAAAAATATTTTATTCGACAGCACCACTCCTCTAAACGAATACTTAACATCCATTTATATAAACTTTTTTACATTTTACTTATTTTGTCCCAAAAAGGATAAACTATTGTGCTTGTTCTTTTTAAAATTAATATATATATATATATATATATATATATATATATATATTTCTCATTTAATTTTGAATGGTTATAAGTTTATAAGTTAATCGCATATTGACAAAGTTAAAAGCGAAAAGAGAAGCTATATTAGTTTCAAAGGCAAAAGAGATTATGTTTGTGTGAATTAATTTCAACAAGAATCATATTAGTAAAAGAGAATAAATGAAACTTACATAAGGAGTTCTTATTTTAGATAGAAAATTTATTTTTTAACTAGTAATCAGTTAGACTATTAGTTTAAGAATTATAAAATAATTTAATGGATTTGAAATTGTAGAACTATTTTAGGTGGACATAAAAATTAAACATTAGTGTATTTGAATTTTACCTATTTATATTTTTACCCACTATTAGAGATCAAAATACAAATAAGTAAAATTCAAATATACTCATATCTAATTTCCATGTCAACGTAGAGTTTTTGGAGATTATATAATTCCTGTAAATAAATATGGCCCAAGTGTATAAATTATGTAGAATTTTTTTTTATAAATTTAGAGAATGAAATAAGAAAAAAAAACTAACATAAAAAATAAAATAATAATATAATTAAAATCGTAAGAGGAAAAGAAAAATAAAGCGTGACATAGTTATTGACTTATTGTAAATTTTTTAAGGAAGGCGGAGAGAGAGAGAGATTAGGTGTAGGTGGGTGTATTTTAGAAGGGTGAAACTGGCGGTACGATCAGATGGCTACACTACACTACACTGCATGTGCCAAAGATTAGTGTTTGTGGTGTTTGTGGGCGTGATGCACGTGTTCGTTCTGCTCCTATCTATCCCGTCAGATCTCTTGCAAAATTTCCATGACTACTCCCTCCCTGGTTAATTTATAAATTTTAAAAATTAATATACTCATGCAAAATAATTTTCATCTTAATTAATTTATATTATCATCTAAGTATTTAAATTAAATTATAATATTCATTTATTTTAGTTTTTTAAAACAATAATTTTATACTTGATAATAATTTTTTTGTTAGTTGATAGAATATGAAAATTATTCTAGTATATCTTTTGTAATCTTCTATATTAGGTTAACATATAATACGTTGTAATTAGTCATTAATGTTTCTATTTTGTAGCCTTAGATTATGCATGTACCTATTGTATAAAATGCAATTCTATCAATGAGAACAACAGGAAAATTACCTTCTTTCATGGTATCAGACGCCTAGGGTTCTTTCTCTCGCTTCCGCACTCCTATTCGGTTACCTTCCCCACCATTCTCCTTCTTCTTCCTACTCTCTGCTTTGCTTTGCCATCCACCATGGCCGAAACTCCCAAAACTCCCAAATTTCATCATGCCTTAGCTATCACCAATGTGAAAACTCTCATCCCTATCACATTTGACTTGGAATCGGGACAATACCATTCATGGGCGACGTTATTCAAGGTTCAAGCGAGGATTCATGAGGTGAGGTCTCATCCGACATCCTCACCTCAATTCTTATTGACGACGACTCGGCTGAACACGCTTGGCAAAGTGTTGCGGACCTTTTTCATGATAATAAAAACTCAAGGGCCATGTATCTTCATAAGGAATTCACCAACACAGGTCTTGCTAATTTTCCAACGACAAATGCGTATTGCAATCGTCTCAAAAGTCTTGTTGATCAACTCACCAATGTCGGGGCTCCCGTCAATGATCACAGTATGGTTTTGAAAATGCTTCAACGCTTGACCTAACCATGTTCTCATTTTGTCACTGTGATGTAAAACAAGAAAACTCTACCTAGTTTTGCTACGGCTCGTTCCAAACTCTCTTTGGAGGAAACCACCATTTTGGAGCGAGCAAAACTCGAATCTGGTTCGGCTGCTCTTCTTGTTACATCTCACCATACTGGTGATGATTACAGTCCTTCTTCTCATAGTCATCATAATAATAATCGGCATAACAATAATAACCGTGACAACAAGGGTAACAATAGAAAAGTTCCCACCAAAATTTTCGGCGGTGGTAGCCGAAACTCCAGCAACGGTGGTCGGAACTTTGGCAAGAGCGGCAATGGTTCTGGTGGCGGGCAGACCTCCGGCAATGGGCGTGGACTGCAGATGCAGTGGCAGCCGAATCCTTGGATGCAACAATGGGCTCCATGGGTTGTTCCTCCATGCCCATATCCCTCCTACAATTGGGCCCGACCACCCAATTTTTCTCCCAGGCCTCAGCAGCAGGCTGGTCTTCTCGGTCCAAGGCCGCAACAATCAGCTTTCAATGCCACGACTTCTCCTAGCCCAACTGACATTGACGCAGCTTTGCACACTCTTAGCCTTGCTCAACCCGATCCATCGTGGTATATGGACACCGGGGCGACGTCTCATATGACATCAGTGCAAGGTAATCTCTCGTCTTATTTAAATTTGAGCAAAAATCATGGTATAATTGTTGGAAATGGCCATTCTATTCCTATTCGTGGTGTTGGTAATGCAAATTTATCTCCTCCCCACCCTCCTTTGGTGTTAAACAATGTCCTTCATGCCCCCAATTTAATTAAAAATCTAGTTTCAGTTCGAAAGTTTACTACTGATAACCACGTTTCTGTTGCATTTGATCCTTTTGGGTTTTCTGTGAAGGATTTTCAGACGGGGATGACACTAATGAGATGTGATAGTCGAGGCGAGCTTTATCCCATCACCACCACCACAAATCAAGCCAAGTCTCCTTCCACTTTCACAGCTTTATCTCCCTCTATTTGGCATGACCGTTTAGGTCACCCGGGCGCACCTGTTTTAGACTCCCTTAGGCGAAATAAATTGATTGAATGTACTAAAACACCTTCTAGTTTTTGTCATTCTTGTCCTCTTGGTAAACATGTTAAATTGCTTTTCATTGATTCTCATAACTCTACTTATTTGCCTTTTGATATTTTGCATAGTGATTTATGGACATCTCCTATTTTGAGTTCTTTGGGTCACAAATATTATGTGCTCTATTTGGATGATTATTCGAAATTTTTATGGACTTTTCCCATCTCCAAAAAATCTCAAGTTTTTTCCACTTTTCTTAAATTTAGAGCTTACATCAAAACTCAATTTGAACGGGAACTCAAAAATATCCAATGTGACAATGGAAGAAAATATGATAATGGTCCATTTCTGCGTCTTTGTGAAGCTAATGGTATTTTTTTTCGTTTTTCTTGTCCTCATACATCGTCTCAAAATGGAAAAGCCAAAAGAAAAATTCGTTCGATTAATAACATTATTCGAACTTTGTTAGCTCATGCCTCTTTACCTCCATCGTTTTGGCACTATGCATTGCAAATGGCAACATATCTTCTTAACATATTACCATGTAAAACCCTCGCCTATCAATCACCACTACAAATTCTATACCGAAAAGACCCATCGTACTCTCATTTACGAATTTTTGGTTGCTTATGTTATCCTCTCTTCCCATCTACTACGATAAATAAGCTTCAACCTCGTTCCACACCCTGTGTCTTTTTAGGTTATCCGTCTAATCATCGTGGTTACACATGCTATGATTTATCATCAAGTAAAATTATCATTTGTCGCCACGTTTTATTTGATGAAACCCAATTCCCCTTCTCCGCGTTGCACACTCCTCCTTCCACCACTTATGATTTCCTTGATCATGGTATTTCCCCTTTCATGATTAATCATTTTCAAAATGAAGCTATTGCTCAAAATGTGCCCCAGCCACAAATAATTCAGCAGGCCCAATCCCCTACTCTTTCCCCAGCCCAAAACGAGGAAAACACGGACCCAAACCCACACTCCGTGGCCCAATCCGCCACTGCTACCCAACTGCCAGACTCCAATTCTTTACCCTCTTCCACCGTGGGCCGGTCTTTCCTTGGCCCACATAGCGCCCACACACAACCTCTTCATCTTCCTCCCATATTCCAGCCCACTACGAGTTCCGACCTCAAACCTGTTACAAGAAGCCAACATGGTATTTTTAAACCCAATAACAAGTACCAGCATGGCCTTCTCACTCATGTCACCAAATCACCTTTACCTCGTAACCCAGTGTCTGCACTCAAAGACCCGAATTGGAAAATGGCTATGGATGATGAATATAATGCTCTTATTACAAATAAGACGTGGGATTTGGTTCCCCGTCCACCTGATGTTAATGTTATTCGGTCTATGTGGATTTTTAGACACAAAGAAAAATCTGACGGTTCTTTTGAGCGGCATAAGGCCCGCCTTGTAGGTAATGGTGCGAGTCAACAGGTTGGCGTAGATTGTGGAGAGACTTTTAGCCTGGTTGTCAAACCAGCAACCATACGAACTGTGCTCAGTCTTCCTCTCTCTAAAGCTTGGTCTATTCATCAGTTGGATGTCAAGAATGCTTTCTTACATGGTGAACTAAAAGAAACAGTTTACATGCATCAACCATTGGGGTTTAAGGATACAGATCATCTTAATCATGTCTGTCTTCTGCGGAAATCGTTATACGGGCTCAAGCAAGCTCCTCGCGCCTGGTTCAAACGATTTGTCGACTACGTTTCTTCCATTGGGTTCTCTCAAAGCACGTCTGACAACTCTCTTTTCATCTATCGGAATGGTACAACCGTGGCTTACATACTTCTATATGTGGATGATATCATCCTCACTGCTTCTTCAGATGCTCTTTGCAAGTCTATCATGACACTTCTCAGCTCAGAATTTGCTATGAAAAATTTGGGTCCCCTGAGTTACTTCTTGGGTATAGTAGTCAATCGTCATGCCGATGGTCTATTTTTATCCCAACAAAAATATGCAGAAGAGATTATTGAGCGTGCTGGCATGTCCTCGTGTAAGTCTTGTCCTACTCCGGTTGATACTAAATCAAAACTCAGTGCTAAAACTAGCACTCCCTATGCGGATCCCTCTCACTACCGCAGCCTTGCAGGAGCTCTCCAATATCTCACATTCACGAGACCTGACATTTCTTATGCGGTACAACAGATCTGCCTATTTATGCATAATCCCATGGATGAACATATGCATGCTCTTCGGCGCATCTTGCGTTACATTCAGGGTACCCTTCATCATGGACTACATCTTTATCCTTCTTCGGTATCCTCACTGATTTCATATACTGATGCCGATTGGGGTGGGTGCCCGGATACCAGGCTGTCCACTTCTGGTTACTGTGTGTTTCTTGGTGATAACTTACTCTCCTGGTCATCTAAACGCCAAGCAACATTATCTCGCTCCAGTGCTGAAGCTGAATATCGAGGCGTTGCCAATGTGGTCTTTGAGTCATGTTGGTTACGTAATCTTCTTCTGGAGCTACATTTTCCTATCCCTAAGGCTACTTTAGTTTACTGCGATAATGTTAGTGCAATATACCTTTCCGGTAATCCCGTTCAGCATCAACGCACTAAACATATCGAAATGAATATTCATTTTGTTCGCGAAAAAGTTGCTCGCGGACAAGTACGTGTCTTACATGTCCCCTCGCGCTATCAGATTGCGGATATTTTCACAAAAGGACTTCCTTTGGTGTTATTTCAAGATTTTCGGAACAGTCTCAACGTACGAGAACCTCCCTCTTCGACTGCGGGGGTGTGATAGAATATGTAAATTATTCTAGTATATCTTTTGTAATCTTCTATATTAGGTTAGCATATATTACGTTGTAATTAGTCATTAATGTTTCTATTTTGTAGCCTTAGATTATGCATGTACCTATTGTATAAAATGCAAGTCTATCAATGAGAACAACAGGAAAATTACCTTCTTTCATTAGTAGTATACAATATTAATTATTACATTAATTAAAAGCAAATAAAGAGTAGAAAAAATTAGTAACTCTTTATGTTAAACGGAAGTAGTATGTATTTTTCACTTAAGCTGTGTTTGATTGCCTCTTAATAGAAGTACCTCTGATTCAGTCAGAGGTTAAACATGTTTGATAAAAAAAAACTCACAAACCTAGTTTGAGGATTAATTATTAGGCTAAAATTTCCAAATGAGCACTACTCTTATCAGTCTTATGTATGTATCTAGGGACTAGGGTAGGGTAGGGAAGTCAAATAAAACTCTTAGAAAGAAAAAGGATTAACGACTCAATTAATTCAGCTACAATTAATCTAGTGTTATAAAATGTCTAGATTCATATGGATGTCTAGATACATGTAACTCCCATTGAGTATTAATATATATGACTCTTGAGTTTTGTAACATCCTAGTAGTTATGTTAGTATTGATGTTATTATATCTATATATAATAACATTTGTAAAGTGAAGGAGAGATGGACATATACAATTACAATATATGAATTATGAGAATGCTCCTCCCTTGATCATCATCTTTGTTCTTCATATTATTAATCTTTTATAAAACGTTATCAGCACGAATTGCTCTTCTTTTTCGTCTTGAAGCAGATAATCATATTTGGTTTGAAGTAGAAGAAGTTACTGTCATGCTCACTGAATTTTACATGTTTAAAAGCATGGTGGCCCATGCAGGTCTACCTCTACCTGCTTATTTTAGTTGTGACGCCCCCCAAAATTAGGTATACATCACCCATCTTGGGTCGTCAAATACATAGTACAGAATACAAATACAACTTAATAATACAACTGTCGTGTACAATACGACAAAATATAAACTGTGAGTTTGAATACAAATATTATCTTCTAGAGAGTATTCATACTCAAAAGGAGTCCTCATTACATTTATTAACACACCATTACATAGAATAGTGAGGACTACTAACTAATACTATCATTCGGACCATCACTCCGTTCCCCGACTTGACCCAGCTACGTTCTCATTTCCTGAAGAGAACAGTGAAAGAAAGGGTGAGCTCAACTAGCCCAGTAAGAAATATTACGACTAAGATAATGCAGAATAAATTATCATTAGCCTTCAACAATGTTAAACTGATAAAATATAATAGACATCAAGTTTAACTGTAGCGGAACAAGCAATCCATTAAGAGAGTCAAGTAGAAAATAAACTCTACTATCTTTTATGATTTAAAAGATTTTTCAACACTGTGATCGCTGAGACTCATCTTAATAAAATAATCCACATCATCGAATCACCCCTGCACTACGGCCAAGGATATTCGTATATTCATTAATGGTCATGATCATGCCAACACCTGTCCATCAATGCACCACGGGCCAATGAGGACTTTTACCACATCATTCGTAACATTACGGTCATGATTACACCGAATAATCCCTGGTCATAATCATACCAAGTCCATCTATGCACTACAGGCCACAGATGACTTTCAACAGAATATAAACATGAGGATGATGACAATGATATAAGAATTCAATAAAACAAGTTCAAGAATTAATTTATCCAAGAATTAACAACGTCCAAATTGTCAACATGATACTACTTTGTGGAGTAAAATTCAAGAATGATCAGGAGAATATTTTCATGAATAGATACTAGATGAAGCGCAAATGTCAAGGATATTCCATAAATTTCATGGAGTATAGAAGTCAAAACTTAACCAACTGAGTACAATAAAGAATGGAATAACAAAAGAAATCACCATGCATGCGATAGACCGCACAAACATGTTATTTCAACAGAATAATAAATAATGGAACCAGGTCCGGCGTAAACGCACAGACAGGATATTCCGACAGAATAATAAATAATGGAACCAGGTCCGGCGTAAACGCACAGACAGGATATTCCGACAGAATAATAAATAATAGAACCAGGTCCAGTGTAAAACACACAGACAGGATGTTCCAACAGAATAATAATAAAAACGGAACCAGGTCCGGTGTAAAACACACAGACAGGATGTTCCAACAGAATAATAATAAAAACGGAACCAGGTCCGGTGTAAAACACACAGACAGGATGTTCCAACAGAATAATAGAAAAATGTCACCAAGTATAGGGTAGACCGCATATACTGGTTATTCCAACAGAATAATAAAGAATGGAATAACAGAAGTTCTCTTCATGAATATAAAAGAAATAATATTCCCTACCGTTTTGAAGACGAGCTGAAATAAGGAAGTAGTTAAGTAGCAGAATACTCTTCTTCTCTCTCTCTATAGTTTCTCTCTATAGTTTCTCTCTCTAGAGTTCAGTGAATTCGTAAGAAATAATGAAGGAATGAGCTGCTATTTATAAAAAAATAGAATGCATAGTAACTAATCCATGAACGGTCCAGATTGATTACTTTAATCTGACGGTCCATATTTAAAGAAAAATCTTTTAAATAAAATATAATATATTCTATTTATAGAATAACTTTAATAAAGTATTCTGTTTTATATAAAAAGATGTTTCTGTTTTATTACGTTAATAATACGAATAAAACAAAACGTCATTATCGCTAAATAATTCATATTATTAACTGACAATAATTGAATCAAACTGAGTGACTTCTCACATAAGCATTAATAATCAATACCATGTGCTACCATGCAACCACACGTATTACTGTACTTTTACTACCGAGTAGTTCAACAGTAACAATGGTAAAATTTCCGCCGTTATTTTTAATAAAATATTTTTGTCGTTTTCTCAATCCGACAATAATTCCGTTGTGGGGTCCACCAATGATTGTGTCGTTGTACGAATATTTCCTGTTAAAACGAATATTCTCCGACCAATCGAATATTATATAACAACTTGCGTACTTTGCAAAATTTATAAATATTACCCACAACTATAACATTATATCAAATTAACTCCATAATATTCAAAGATGATATTTATAGAAAATTCTTCTTTATTTATAAAAGTTGGGGTCTTACATTAGTGCACTAGTTTACATTTAGCTATACTCCTTAAATTGTTGCATGTTCTTTATTTCACTGCTAGCCAAGGATTTTTAAGTTTTCTAAGTTGTACAACACATTGTTGCTATAGTTTTAATTTTATTTACTACTGTTGTTTACATCCTACCACCTCTCTCTTTGTACTAAATATTAAGGGTCATCGCAAAACTAGTATTCTCTCTCTCACACACATGGGTACACGCATAGTACCAACCCCACCATCATTTCTCTCATCTAATTTAGTCGTATAGATTTATATGAGCATTTAGTCATAACTTATTTACAGATGTTATTTGTTTTAATATTAAAAATATGTTATTATTTGTTTAGTGAACAAACTTAATCATTGGACGTAAAAACAGAAACAAAGATACATCTCTCATTTTTTATAGTGTGAGAAGTTGCTATTGTACTCTATACTTTTGTGACCTCTTACCCGTGATGTGTGAATAGTTATTTGTGGATAGTAATATTTTTGTATGAAGTTATAATAACAAATATACTTAGTAGTATTGGTTTGTTATTTAGTTTTAGTGGACAAATTTAATTTCGTATTTTACTGCATTTCTATAAATTGTTTCATTATAATTAAATTTGAACATATATAATTATTTAATTTGATGGGAAATATGTTTAGTTATTTAATATTCAAATTTTATAAATTTGAATTTGTTTCCCTTGATTTATATCGAGCAAGAATTATTTGACATGTACTCTTAATGATGAGATTCATCTAAAGGCAAAGAACATTAGAGATACAATTGTAGTTGACAATCATGCATCCCTACATGATCATGCAAAATTAATGATTTTTATTCGCTATCATCTCTATGAAAAATTAAAAGTTGAGTACATTACAATAAAAGACTCACTTGTCTTATGAAATGATTTAAAAGAAAGATTTTAAAAGCTCATTATAATTGGTTGCACCTGAAGTTGCAAGATTTTAAAAGTGTTGAGTGAAAAACACTGATGAAGACATGTTAGAGAAAATATTTATTATATTTCACTCCTCAAATATGCTCCTGCAGTAGCAATATCAAGAGCGTAAGTTTACAAAATATTCCCTTAAGCGATAAAGGAAACTATGTTTCCAGATTATGTCTTCTAGTAGCTGTACAAAATAATGAGTTTTTACTGAAAAATCAACAATCTCGCTCGATCGATTCTATTACATTCCCTGAAATGAATGGAACCTCATTTGATAATTATAGAGGAAATTATGATTGTGATAGTCGACGTGAAAAGAATAATCAATATAGAAAAGAGAATGTACCCGTCGTACTCCTAAACATTTGATAGATTTGTACCAAGACTCCATAAAAGAAAAGAAAATGAAATTGAAATAAACTTTATTGATTATAATGATCCTGAAGATTCCATGAATTATTTTGACTTTTCAAATGGAGTGGATATAAATAATTTTGATGTCTATAGTTTCCTTGATGATATGTTGATAGAACCAATTAATTATTTTTATTTCATTTAATTATGACACTATAATAAGTATTTTTATTATATGTTTTATTTATGTTTCAAGAAATAAAATTAAATTTATGTTTTGCATATATGAAGTTGTATGGGCCAGAAGCTCATCAAACTTAAGTAAAAGCTCTAGAAAAGCGATTATTCATCAAACATAATTGAAGACTCTTGAAGAGTGATTATTCATCAAACTTAATTAAAGTCTCTGGAAGAGCAATTATAATGTTGTCAAAGAGCACAAAACTTTGTATTGATGATTCTTTATATTTTTCTGAGGCAAGTAGAAATTTGCTCAGTTTTAAGGATATACGTTATAATGGTTATCATATTGAAATCAATAACGAAGGCAGTGAAGCATTTCTTTATATTACTTCAATATTATCGGGCCAGAAGCTCATATTAGAAAAATTGTATATTTTCTCTTCTGGGTTATATAATACTAAAATGAGAATAGTTGAAACAAATGTTGTAATACATTAGAAGTGTGCAATACACCAGAAGTGTTCGGATCCAAATGTTTTTATGATTTGTCATGATCATTTAGGATCAATAATGATGCATTGAATTATTGAAAACTCTCATGAACATCCCTTAAAGAACCAGAAGATTCTTTTACTTGTTGATTATATCAAAGTAAATTAATTACCAATACATGCTTGGGGTCATGCTATTCATAACCTCAATAAGTGATATTTTTAAGGTATATTTTGAGGATTGTTATTTTAATGAAACAGTCTTCCCACCATTAGGGGGAGAAAATTCGTTGCCTAAAGCATGACGTGAAATCATCGCCTGAAGCACGACGGGAGATTAATTGAAATGTTTCAACGTTATTTAATCTTGATCCTCATACAAATTAATATGAACTAGAAGTTCAAAGGATTATTCATTTGCAATGAATTGCAAATCAATTAACAGAATTATTCACCGATAATAAGAAAATAGTGATATCTCACATTCTAGCTACTAATACTCTAGCAGAGATTGAAGTCCCTATAGGACAATCAATTAATACAACAACAAATTGAATCAAAGTCACACTTGAAATGTGGAAAAATGATTTGTGTTAAAGATAAAATTTCCCAGAAGAAGAAAGTACAAGAAAAACAAGTTGCAGCCTATAAAAAGGCTATACCCATGAAACAGACTACAAAATTTATTGATCTATCCAAAACTTATGAACAAAAATCTCCTGTAAATAAAACTCTTGAAGAGTTATCTCCTGAAGAGGATGAGTTATCCCCTGAAGAGGATCAGGTACCTGAAAATAACGAGATCTTGATACATTATTTATATACAGGAGATGAATATATTGGATAGAAATAAAATTGTTGTCGACAACATATTTTTATATAAAGTTATTCTTGATATTACCAGAAGTAATGATCATGAATATGAACCACAAATTATTGATGAATATTCAACGTAGAAATATTTTGGCCAATGTGGAAAGAGGCGATTCAAGTAGAACTAAATTCACAAAGTAAATGTGAAGTTTTTGGACCTGTAGTCCGAGCACCTAAAGGTGTGATGTCTGTTGAATACAAATGGATATTTGTACGAAATAAGAAAAATGAAATTAAATGGTACAAAGCGCGACTTGTAGCACAAGTTTTCTCGCAGAGACTTGGTATTAATTATGGAGAAACGTATGCTCCTGTAATGGACGCAATTATATTCAGATTTTTAATTAGCTTGGTAGCAAAAGAAAATTCGGATATGCGATTAATGAATGTTGTTACAACATATCTGTATGGATCATTAGATAATAATCATATATATATGAAAATCCTTGAAGGATATAAAATGCCTGAAGCATATAATTCTACATCTCGAAGTATGTATTTTAAGTTACAAAAAATCTTTATATGTGTTAAAGCAATCCAGATGCATATTGTGGTATAATCGCCTGAGTAGATATCTTTTGAAAGAAGGATTTGAGAATAATCAAATTTGTGCATGCATTTTTATCAAAAGATCATAATATGGATTTGCTATTTATTGATGAAAGATTTTGCTCCAGAAGAGTCGACAAAAATAACTAATTTAAGATGAAAGATATTGGTAAGCCAAATTTTTGTCTTGGCCTACAAATTATGAAATTCTTGCTCATCAATCAACATACACAGAAAAAGTCATGAAGTAACTTTACATGAATAATGTTAATCATTTGAGTACTCCAATGATGGGTTGGTCACTTGATATCAAGAAATATCCGTTTTGCCACAAGAAAATAATAAAGAAACTCTTGGTCCTGAAGTACCATATATTAGGTCCTGAAGTACCATATCTTAGTGCAATTGATATTTTGATGTATCTTACAAATTTCACAAGACTTGATATAGCATTTGCAGTTAACATACTAGCAATGTATAGTTATGCACCAACTCGAAGATATTGTAATGAAATTAAACATATTTTACGTTATCTTCGTGAGACTATTGATTTGAGATTATTTAATCCAAATGGTGATAGAACCAAGCATATTGAACCAAAATTATTTTATACACATGAGCCCCAGAAGAATGGCAATATTGATCATGTGATAATTTGGTTGATATATTCATTAAGTCATTACCAACTATGATTTTGAAGAAGATGGTGCACAATATTGGCATACTTCGACTTAATGATATTTTTACCATGAACAATGAAAATTCTATGTTCTTATAAAGGGGGAGTAAAAAGGATATGTGCTGATTGTACTCTTTTTCCTTCGCTAAAGTTTTTTTCCACTGGGTTTTCCTTTGCAAGGTTTTAATGAGGCAATCCCAAGGCACTAGAAGTTATACAAGAATATTGTACTCTTTTTCCTTCACTAATTTTTTTCCCACTGGGTTTTTATTTGGTAAGGTTTTTAACGAGGCATATTCTTAGAAAATTGCTACAAAAGAACTCCATCCATTCTGTATGAAGACAATGCTGCATGTATAGCTCAATTAAAGGGAGGATACATCAAAGATAATCTAGCAGACCAACTGCAACGTTTGAAGGATTGCGTCGCAATATTGAAATGCAACAACTGAAGAACTTAAGTATACATTCATGAGGGGGAGCTAATATGCGCTGCACTCTTTTTTCCTTAACCAAGGTTTTTTTCAATTGGATTTTTCCTGGTAAGATTTTTAATGAGGCAGCTTTCAATGCGTATTACTATACAATAGACATCCAAGGGGGAGTGTTATAAAATGTCTAGATTCATATGGATGTCTAGATACATGTAACTCCCATTGAGTATTAATATATATGACTCTTGAGTTTTGTAACATCCTAGTAGTTATGTTAGTATTGATGTTATTATATCTATATATAATAACATTTGTAAAGTGAAGGAGAGATGGACATATACAATTACAATATATGAATTATGAAAATGCTCCTCCCTTGATCATCATCTTTGTTCTTCATATTATTAATCTTTTATAAAATCTAGTTTATCTTAGAAATGGTTTTTGAAAAGAGAAATGCAATTCGAGAAAATTGTTAGCTTCAAGGGGTTTAAACTTGAAAATGCAGTCCAATAGAATTGATATATATATATATATATATATATATATATATATATATATATATATATAGCTCTATTTTTTTTATTTAACTTCTTAATTGTTTTCATGTGAACTCGGTCTATTTTATTTATTTAAGTTTGAAAAAGAACCAAGCCAAGTTCACCTTAAACAAATAAATTATGCCAAATTAAAACTTGAATTAAGGACCATTTAAGGTCACATATCCCAATACTACATGACTTAATTTCATGTACATTATATTTAACGACTTAAATTTATTCTCCATGACTTGGTTTACAAGCTCATCCTACATTCCTCCCAAGCGGTGTAAGTTTAGTCAAAGTAGTTCGGTACTTAACTCGAGATCGATTCAAAAGTATAATTTGAAACTCGAATTTAAAATTGATTCGAGTCGAATACGATCCATACTCGATTTTTATTTAATAATACAAGGGTCGAATTTGAGTATATCAGTGTTCACTCAAATTAAGGTTAGAGTATTTTATTTTTTTCATCAACCATATTCGATGGATTATATTCGAATATTGATCCATACTAGTAAGCTAAATATATGATATATGTATCAATCTTTATTATTCATAAAGTATAAAGTGTAATATGTAATTGTGTAAACTTGTACTTGAATAAATCATTAAATTGATTGTCAATTTGTATTACATTCTCTATAATTTCTTTATATAAATAAAAGTGAAAAACTTTTATATATAAATATTAGTTCTTTAATAAGTTGAATATATGGTGGTTCAATTTCAAGTGAGACAATTCATATTCAAAATTCGTTGGAAGGCTCATGAGTAAGTAGTTTTGTAAACAAGTCAAATACTTGCGAGCCGAGTAGGTTCGAGTAATGTTTTGAGTCGAATCTGACGTAAAATTAGAATTTTCTTATTGAATTCGAGTTAATATGTTTTAGTCTAGTCGAGTCGAATCTGAGCAGGAGAGTATTCGCTCAAATTCGACTTCAACTCGGTCACTCTTTGCACAAGGGGATCAGTTTTGTCCTTCAAGCCCTCACATATTCCAAAGAGACCACCCATTGTCGTCGTCCAGATCTCGACCGTCCTTCGTTGCTAACTTTGGAGCATGATCTGCACCTACTCTTTCCTTCACGAGAGCCACCCGAACAGTATGTCTTGGATCGACTCTATGATGTGGTCTCCCGATGGCAATGTCGACTCGAGGATACCTCTTCTTCCTTTTCCAATTCAACATTGTGCATCTAACTCCTTTTGTAGGTGGCGCAGAGCCTCCACAGGTTTGTTGAATTTTGGTGCCCGAAAATAATATAATTTGAAAATAGAAAAAAATATTTATTTTGCCTTTCAACTTTAAAAAAATATTTTTATTTTTTTGTATTAAATTTGAGTATATATGGTTTAGGAGGGAGCATGGTGAAGATTGTGGAGACTATTGTGATCACATGCATAGTAATTGCGAAAAATGGATTGGTTGGGTTGGGTCGTCGAAAAGGAATCCAACAATCTTCCATCATCTCTAGCCTATCCTTGAAAAAATCTTTTGATTTGAGTTAAAAATGAATTCAATTTAATTTTCAAATTCCTTTCTTCCTAACAAAACTCACAGACATAAAATTTTGAAGAGATTTTAATTATTT